>BQNB010006089.1:0-99094 GCA_026074375.1 Tanacetum coccineum | reverse complement strand
ATAATGGATAAAAGCCAAGAAACAGGTCATGGTTTAGAAACTAGCTCAGTTTTAGGGTTTAGGGTTTTAAATTAGGGTTTTGAGTGTAAAAATGTGTATGAAAGTTTATGAATAGAATAATTAGGGTTTACACATTGTATTTTCAGTGTAGTATCTTGTACACAAGTGATGGTGAAGAAATTAGAATGAAAAAGGAGGTAAAACGGCTATTTTAGATGTCATGCTTAATGACTTATACATTAAGCTTTTAGAGATTTGTACTTTGAGTTAAAGAGATTTTATATTTCAAATGAGATGTCATATTGCTTGTATATATGCTTTAGTAGCTTGTGCATTCACTTTAGATGTTAATCCTTCATGGAATTAGGGTTTAGAGGCATCCGATAACGGTTTAAAGCCCGTTTTGATATAACGTTGTGAATGGTACATTATAGGAATAATGTACTTTGTAATAAGGATATGATGATATTGACTTGACATATTATGATGTTTGCTTGACATATATGAAGACAAGATGGCCATAGATAGGTTGCGTGAGCTCATCTACTTTAGTTATGACATACTGAGACATTGACAATACAAGTAATGTAATAAAGCGAAAAATTTCCCCGTACAATTGTGATAATAGTGAAATAAGTTTTGCATTTGATGAAAATTCTTGGGTTGTTATACATCAGCATTCTAAAAACAGTCCCTAAGGCCATTTTTTAGCTTAAATTTCAGATAGTTAAAGTAGGAGTTAGGTCTTAAAATTTGGAGCACAAGTAGATTATATGTTATATTAGAACTGTTTGAGCTAAATTTGTAATATTTTGCTTAATTACTCATTTTTTTTAAGCTTGAACTTAGCATTTAGTTTTTTCATAAAAAAAAGAACACTCAGCTCATACTGAGTCAATCAGTCTTTTTCAATTAGCATTTTCTTTGCTTATTTGATTTTCAAACTAATTTTTAAGTGTAGTTTTAAGTAGTTTGGAAGATGGGCTTTTTAGTGGTATAAGTCTTATAACCATAAGGTTCTGTCTATTAGCTTAAAAATAAGTCCAAAATTGCCTATTTGTCTGTTTGATTAGCAGTTTTACATCAGATTGCTTAAGTGCTTAATACAGCTTATGGCTAGAGGATGAAAACAACTGTAACCCATAATCTAAAGTACCACAAACATACCGCAAAATCCTCTTAAGAGCTGATAAATGAGGCTCATAAGGATCATGCATATAGAGACAAACCTGTTGTACTACTTAAGAAATATCAGGCCGAGTAAAAGTAAGATACTGAAGAGAACCCGCAAGAATCCTATATAACATCTGATTAGAAACCAGATCACCATTATCACCCAGTTTGGACTCAGTATCAATAGGAGTCCTACTTGAGTTACAACTAACCATATGAGTCCACTCAAAAATCTCAGTAGCATACTTACGCTATGATAAATACATCCCTGAAAAGTCTCGCGTAATGCAAATACCTAAAAGATAATTTAGAGAACCTAGATCTGTCATAGAAAATTCCAAATGTAAAGAAGCAATAAACTGTTGTAACAAAATCTCAGATGAAGCTATGGGAACAATATCATCAACATATAGTAACAAATAAGCAATGTCAGTAATGACGTGTCATTTTATACACTTTTTCGGGGTCATTTAACCCCCTAAAATCGTGTAAATATCCCAAAAATTGTACTTAATTGTTTCTTTTTGATGTTTTAGCATTTGGGAAGCATTTGAAGGAAAAGCACATAACTTGGGCTTGATATGGAAAGAAATAGGATGAAAACACAACACTTGGCTTATCAGTACGTGGAGACGGCGTCAGAATCAGCTGCGACGTCGTCAGAAGTAAACAGCGACGATGTCACTACGACTTGTGACGCCGTAATGATAACCGACTCAAAAGAAGCCTTTAGAAGATTCGGCGGGCCGACGGTACCATTTGTTGCGACATCGTCAGACCCTATTTTCTATATATTTTTTTCATATTTTAAGGAGGAAAAACGTAGAGTATCGTAGGATATCTTTGTAGCAGCCATTATGGTCGAATTGTAAGGGTTTTAAAACCTGTTGTACTCACTCATACTCCATGTTAAATTGAAGTGAAGTTCTTTTACCCTTTTAATCATTCAATATGTCTATGTGTTGTTTGATTAATTGTTCTTCGCTTTTAATTAACATGCTTGGCTAAATCTAATTATGTTTACTTATGATTGCATGAAACATAATTGTTAGATCTTTTATTATTTCTTGTTGTTAATGGTGTGCATGTTAGGCTTTAGAAAACTAGCTATTTGATCTTCATATCATAGCATAGACATCTAGGGAAACGCAGCTAGGTTAGAGGATACCTGTGTAGATCACCTTTGGATGGATTCCGAGTTGAGTATTTATTGCATGTAAATTTACTATTGGACGTGAGCGGTGTCTGTAGGTAACCACCGTCTAGGTTGTCACATAGATAGCGGACTTGACCAACCCGCTGCTGAATTAAGGAATACTTCACATTACATTAACAAGGGTGACGGGCAATAAAATCAGAGAAAACAACTAGGGAGTAGTGCATGCTCAGGTAAACAAGTTTGTTTAACCATACAAGTTTTTCCCACCAATTTACTTTTCTACATAATTAGGAGTAGTTTAATTTAGTAGTTTAATCAACCCCCTCTTAAAACCCGAGATTTACTTGCTTTCTAAAAAAAATATAAAATTACAAAAATAATCTTCCTTCAACCCTTAGACCTTAGTAAACATACAATTCGAGCGTACCCAAACTATTCCCCTAGAGAATGATAATAACCCCTGAGTCTTGCCTATACTGCACTATAACAGTTAGGTACACTGCCTAGGAGGGTTGTAAAACTTCCGCGTTGCAACCCACCGCATCAAGTTTTTGGCGTACTACTGCGGAATAGTGTAGGTTTCAAATTCTATCTAGCTTAGGTCTACTCACAAGATTCATATCAAGTGAGATTTTCTTTTTCTTTTTGGTATATCTTTCTCTTAGTCTATCTTTTCTTCGTTCCATTTGTTTTGTAAATCTCTTATTTGCTAACCATCATGGGAGACGAAAATCCACTTTGTACTTTAGGAGATTATACCCGACCAAGCCACAAGGGCTATTGAAACATCATTAAGCTCCTCAAAGAGAACAATGTGGTGCCTCTATGATCTGACACTATCCAGTTGGTGCAAAATGGATGTGCATTCTACGGACTCCGGTCCGAAGATCCAAATCAACATCTTAAGGATTTTCTAAAACTTGTGGAATCACATGACCTTAATGTTCAAATATAGGTAAAGGACGCAACTGCATTTATTTCAATTTTCCCTTTACGATCAAGCTAGCAATTGGCTTGAACGTCTACCCGCAGGATCTATCTCCACATGGGAGGATCTTAATACCCATTTCCTTGCTCAGTTTTTCCCGCCGGGAAGAACTAGCAAACTTATAAATGACATCTTGATGTTCTAACATCATCATGGTGAATCACTTTCTAAAGCATGGACTAGTTTTAAGGACTTACTTCAAAAAGTCCCTCATCATGGCATCGAGCTTTGGCTCCAAGTCCAAATATTTTATGACCATGTCAATTCTACCACAAGGCACACCATCAATCATTCAGCCAGTGGTAAGCGTCGTGACTAAAGCACCAAGGATTCTTAGGAACTTATAGAGAATCTAGCTTTATATGACCACAAGAGTTTGAATGACCCAAGAGACCTCGCTAAACCAGTCAAGGCAATCTCTTTGCCTCAAGATGTCTCAAGCACATCCGACCGTCATCTCATTGAGTTAGAAAATCAAGTCCAACGGTTGATGGAAGCTTATCTTGCTCCTAAACCATCCGTTCAAGTGAACAAAATCGCTTCTTCATGTAAGATTTGTGGTGGTCCCCACGACACTCAAATTTGCATTGAAAATATTGAGCAAGCTTTTGGTGACACCTATAATCCATCATGGAAAATTCACCCAAACCTTAGGTGGAGGCAACCTCAAAATTCTCAAAACAATTTTTCAAACCCACCTAATCGTTTTTAATCAAATGGTTCATTCCTGAATCGCGCTTTCAATAACAATCCCCAAAATTTTAACAATCAATCAAATCTCAAAGGATTGGTGTCTAACTTTATGGTATCTCGAGATGCTCGATTGTCTAAGTTTGAAGCCAATTTCAAACAACAACAAACCAAGATGACCAATAAGATCGACACACTCTTGAAGGCCATCAATGACCGAATGACGGGAGCACTTCTAAGTGACACGGTTAAGAACCCAAAATTGAATGTTAGCCCTACCTTTTTGGTTTTTGTTCTGCTGGTCTTACCGTTGAAAAGATCCTCAAAGTTCATCTCATCCCTTTAATTCGGTCAATACTATTAAAACGTGTTTCAAATCAACAAATGATTTTCAAAAAGACCAAATACAAGTTAAAACTTTAACGGTCAATAAATTTGAAACACCAAAATTAAAGGAACCTAAAAGAGCTTTAAAAGATGAATTTAAGGATATGCATTTTAAGTTACCGGTTCTTGAAGTTCTAGCTCATGCCCCCATGTACAACGTCATTTTAGATAAATATGTAGAGAGTATTGATTAGGCAAAAATAGGTCCACGTTCATTCAAGGCGAGATGCCAAAGTAAATGAAGGATCCAGGATTATTCACCTTACCTTATAGACTAGGCGACTCCAAGCCTTTTTATACTTTAGCCGATTTAGGGTCTTATGTGAACTTAATCCCATTATATCCCTTCAAAATACTAAATATTAGAATATTAGAAGAAACCGAGAATGTCCTAGGGTTAGCGAATGGAACTAATTCGTATCTTGTAGGGATTGTGAAAAATGTAGAGTCTATAAAAAAAATTTAAAAATAATAAATTTATTTTAAAAATTATTTATCAGGTTTTTAAAGTATACATAGGGACGTTAAAACAGAGGACTTTTACATCATAGATATAGAAAAGGACCCTATGTGCCTCTTACTTGTAGGAAGAGGATTTTTAGCAACCGCTAGCGCCGTAATAGATTGTAAGAAAGCTAAAATAGCAGTATGAGAATGAGTCACTAGATCGATATTTGGAGTTAAGGAAATCGACCTAGGTCATGTGGATACACCATATTGGACTACCTTAGCAAAACAAAAGTCTTACGAATTGCGACCTAGTATGAATGACATAGGTGCCCGACCCCCTTACTATTTAGAGAAAGACTTTATGAATGACCATTTACTCGAGGAGTTAGAAATAGCTAGGGACGCCGAGTGTTTAGGAAAATGGTGGAGTTCCTAGAAGCTATACCTATAAATATTGAGGGAAATATGTAGGAATCGGAGGATTTGATTGAGAAGAAATAGATTGGAAGAGGCCACCAAAAGAAAGAGATGGTACGTGGCACATTAGGATTGAAATGATTGACCCCGATGGAGAAAAATTTAATAGAATCTTTCAATCAATTCCCACAACTAGGAAACTATTTGAAAAAGAAAAGCCAAATGATATCATCGACTTGGAACATTTTCATGATTTCCTAGGAGAGTGACTCCGAGTCTAGCTAGAAGACTCGTTAATAAAGAAAAGCGCTTATTGGGAGGCAACCTAATCTTTTATTTTATGTATTTTAGGAGTGTCGTGTGTTTTTAATTTTCATTATTCGGCTTATATGTTTGAATTATATGTGATCATGCTTTGTTTTGTCTTTAACCTTGTCTTAATTACAATCAAAGGTATTTTACATAAAATAAGTGTAGGGGAAAACATCCGGTTTTAAGAACCATTTCAAACATGTAAAATAGATAGTTTAAGTTAAAATCACACTTTTATGTTTTATTTGTTTGTTTTGAGTCATATATTTGTACTAACCATTTTCATGGCCTATGCAGTAACATTTTTCCAGGAAATCATTAATAGGATATGTTTGCAGAAATTTTTCTAGGAAACGAAGAAACAAAATTTCAAAGTATGTGGAGACGACATCAGGATTAAATCCTGACGGCGTCACTATTGTAGCAACAAAGAAATTCGCTTTTTTCGAATTTTGAAAAGATATTTTTGTTTAATTTCTAGAATTTTTAATTTTCCAAATTTTTGCAAAAAGCCACGATTACATTATTACTAACATTCTATCTTTATTGCTTTCTTAGGATTTTAGTTTATGATTAATAGGGTTGTATATTATTTCCTGCCGATTTTACTCTTGGTATAGTTGTTTTTGTCTTTGATTCGCAGGTTATATCAGATAAGGAGAGACCGAAAGCTCTTAGGATTTTCACTTGGATGATCCTTGGATGAAAATTTAGCTGGTTTATCTCGTTTCTTCTTCGATATTTAGCAAACCAGGGGAGTATTAGTTTCTCTCGCCTTTTATTAATTTTCCATTTTCTCGTTTTTTAGATACTCATAGAACATTGGGAACAATGTTCAAAATAAGTGTATGGGGTAATAAAAGCCTTAGGAACTATTCTTTGATTTGCATTTGCTTTTTCTTTAAAATGATGTATAATATATAGAAACATAGTTTACGACGATAATTTTTGCCTGAATTAATTTTTTTTATGGCATATATCATTTTTGCCCGAATTAAAATTTTCCATTTTCTTGTTTTTCGGATACTCATAGAACATTGGGGACAATGTTCAAAATAAGTGTAGCGGGTAATAAAAGCCTTAGAAACTATTCTTTGATTTGAATTTGGTTTTTCTTTAAAATGATGTATAATATATTGAAACATAGTTTCGGACGATAATTTTTGCCCGAATTAAATTTTTTTATGGCATATATGTTGGGATTAAAAGACTTCAAGATGATTCTTAGAGTTACTACTACTCAGGTATATATTAGTGCTGTCAAGCATAACTTAGTGCTGCTGGTAATACTAATGAAAATTATGCTAAGTAGTTAGTACTGGTAGTGTAAAAGTTACTACTGCTAGTTACTACTATTAGTATATATTAGTACTGTTAGCATAAAGTTACTGCTGCTAATAGAAGTTAAGACTCCTTAGAGATGAGGACTGAAAATATACTAAGTGGTTACTATTGCTAGTACAAAAGTAGTACTGCTAGTGTATGTTAATACTGCTAGAGTAAACTTTTAAGTGGTTAATACTGCTTGTGCTCAGTTACAACTGCTGAGTGATTACTACTGCTGGAAGGATTATGCTGACAGAGATGAGATCAAAGATTGATTGGAGAACAAGAATACTTACGAAGATAAGTATTAGTTATTTGTAAAGAAGATATGTATAACTTATTTGTTTAGGAGATTACGTTTGTTTATAGAAAAGATCATGATAAGTTAGGAAAGTATTGTAAGCCTTGTAGGACTCCTTGGTGTATAAAAGGAGGTCCTAGGGCATAATGTTAGGAGTACATCTTTGATATTCGTAGCTTCAAGGTTATTTTGTAACCCTATCACTATTCAGAGTGATCGTTTCATATTGAGGCTGAAAGTTTAGTAAAAGTTTGTTTACTGTTTTATTGTTCTTCTTAGTATTGCAAACTAGTTTCCGCATAGTTTGTGATATTCTCAATCTTAGTTTCTACTATAGTTGTTTTGGATCTATCCAACACAACTAAGCTTTAACAAGCTAAGTAAGATCTGTTCAAAAGGGATCAACAAGTGGTATCAGAGCTTGTTGAGAAACTTTGAATAAGAAGAACACTATATCTACACAAGATCTGTTAGTCAAAGAAAAGATGGAGTCACAATCAGAAACTACCCAAACAGTGTCTGCACTAAAACTTCCAGTACTCAAAACAAGAGACTATGATCTCTAGAGCATGAGAATGGAGCAATATCTTACTCACACTGATTATGCTCTTTGGGAGGTTATTGTGAATGGTGATGCACCTGCTATTGCATCAGCTAGTGCTGGTACTGAAGGTCCCATTCCTCCTAAAACTGCTGAACAAAAGCTAGCAAGAAAGAATGAATTAAAAGCAAAAAGCACTCTGTTGTTGGCCATTCCTGATGAGCACCTATTGAAGTTTCATGGAATCAAGGATGCAAAGACCTTATGGGAAGCAATCAAGGCCAGGTTTGGAGGCAACAAAGAATCAAAGAAAATGAAGAAAACCATACTGAAGCAACAATATGAGAATTTTGTTGCATCGAGATCTGAAGGACTAGATAAACCCTATGATAGGTTTCAAAAACTCATCAGCCAATCGGAAATTCATGGTGAAGTTATCTCTCAAGAAGATTCAAATCTAAAGTTGCTGAGAAGTCTACCATCAGCTTGGAACAATATTGCTTTAATCATGAGAAACAAATATTAACGTAGACACATGAGCATGGATGATTTGTATAATAATCTGAAGGTGTATGAATCCTGAGGTTAACGGGCCAATAAGCCTCAAACTCTTCAAAATGTGGTCTTTTGTATCTTAGAAAATACTACAGTACTAATTAAGCAGTTAATACTGCTCATTAGAAAGTTTCTACTGCTAGTATCACAAGACAAAGCTTCTTCTTCCGAACTTATACTGATGAAGTCATGTTTTCCTTCTTTGCTAATCAATCTAATAGTCCATAATTAGACAACGAAGATCTGGAGCAGATTGATACTGATGATCTTGAAGAGATTGATCTCAAATGGCAGGTGGCCATGCTTACCCTGAGGGTGAAAAGATTCTTAAAGAAGACACGAAGGAATCTGAATTTCAATGGCAAAGAAACTATTGGCTTTGATAAGACAAAGGTTGAATGTTACAACTGCCACAAGAGAGGTCACTTTGCTAGAGAATGTAGGGCACCAAGGAATCAGGGGAATAAAAATTGTTAGCCTCAAAATATTGAGCCGAACTAGAAGTTCGTTCATTACGTGTACGAGTCTCGGTCATTTAATTAGTTAATGTTGTAATAGTATAATATCAGGAATCGGGCTCGATAGTTAATCTAATATTGTATATGTTTCGGGTTTAATCCCAAGTAAAACCCGAGCCCGAGTCCTAGTTAAATATCCCGATCGTCACTTAATGTGTCGGGGTATATAAGTAACTTTTCCTCTTTGGAAAAGCAGTTGGTTCATTAATAAAAATTCCATTTTCTTCTTTCTCTAATTTCTCTCTCAATTCTCTCTCCTCTTTCTCTCTCTCTAAATTAACTCACTTTCTCTTTATATATTTCTTGATCTAGATCCGTGTATGATATGAAGTGTATGTGTTAAAGGGATCCTACAATTGGTACCAGAGCTGTAAGGGTGGATTCGTGATTCATTTGTGGTTAAAAACGAGATCAAATTCGTGACTTGTTTTTTTCAAAAAATATTGCAGGAAAAATCAAGATTTGATCTTTGTTTGTGGTTAAAAGTGTTAAAGATTTGTACTTTCGAGCTTAGATCTATCCCTTGCATCATTACTAGGTGTTTTTAACATCATTTCGTAGCTTTCAAGAAATTTTATTGAAGAAAAGACACAGATCCGGATTTTAAGGAAAAAGTACAAAAGTACGATTTGACATTTCTTGCGTTTTGCTCTCACTGCGTTTTGGTCATTGCGTTTTGCTCTCATTGCGTTTTGGTCATTGCGTTTTGCCTACTGAAGACCCTTTATCAAAGTAAATCTCAACGTTATGCTGCCCAAATCGCAACAAATCTTGCGTTTTACCTAGAAGGTTGCGTTTTGATCATTGCGTTTTGTCTCACTGCGTTTTGACTAAAGACACTGCGTTTTGTCCATTGAAAACCCTTGTTTTGAAAACCTAATTTCCCAAAACTATTTTCGACCTTACCGCGAAGGTCGACCCGCGCATCAGGTGGTATTTGACCGAATTTGGGAATCTATTATTCATTGTCTAATCAAAACATAACATCAAGACAAACAAACTTGAAGGATTTTGGACGTTAATTCGGACTACGAGGACAATTAATCAACCTAAACCACAAACAAGCTCTTAAAAGACAATCAATTCACAACAAACAAACCTTAAACACAATCAATTACTCACTCACGGTTTTCTATTAATTTTGTAAAATCCCGTTAAACTCTTTATCGGTTTTAATCATAGACTTGTAAAATCCCGTGATCGATAATTGTATTCAAAACCACAACTTTAATCACATCACATCCACTTAAGATCCAAAAAATATTTCATTCATAACAATTCATTTCATCATGGTCTACTCTCAGTCAAGACATCCTCACAGATAGTTAATGCCCACAAAATATCATGGCAGCTGGTTCAAAAGATCGTCCACCAATGCTTGGACCAGGAAGATATTCACAATAGAGAACATTTTCTACGATACATTGACACTAAAGGAAACGGTGAATATCTGAGGAAATGCATTTTTGAGGGTCCATACAAGCTAACAAGTGTAGTAATAGAAGTTGTTGCTGCAACAGTAAATTCTCCAGAAGTACCAGAACATGACGAAGCTGAGACAGTACACAACATGTCTGAAGAGAACAAACTGTATTTTAAAGCTGAAAAGGAAGCTATTTTCTTGCTTCTAACTGGTATTGGAGATGAAATCTACTCAACTGTTGATGCATGCAACACTGCTAATGATATGTGGACAGCCATTGAAAGACTACAACAGGGTGAATCATTGAACGTACAAGATGTAAAGACCAATCTGTTCTGGGAATTTGGGAAGTTTACTTCTCGTGATGGAGAGTCAATGGAGTCGTATTACTCACGGTTTTATAAACTGATGAATGAGTTGACAAGGAACAACTTGCAAGTTACTACAATGCAAGTGAATGTTCAATTTCTTCAACAACTTCAACCAGAATGGTCAAGATTTGTGACGGTAGTAAGCATCATAAGAAATAGACACCATCTCATATCACACACTTTTTGACATTTTGAAGCAGTATCAAAATGAAGTTAATGATATCCGTGCTGAGAGAATAGCCAAAAGTGCAAATCCATTAGCACTTCTTGCGGCTGCTCAACCATATTCAGATAATTACTATCAAGCACCAAAACCTCAAAGAACAAATACAACATCATCTTCCACAAGACCTAGGTGGCATTACCAGACACAAAGTAAAGAGATCGCCAAAACCAGTTACAACCATCAATCTGAGTCTGTTTTGAGGAGGACAGTAATCCTGAACAAGTCAGAGGGATAAGGATGTGAAAAGAATTTGGCACTCCTTGCCAAAGTATTTCATGAAAGCTCTACAAACCTACCAACAACAACCTTGAACTTTCTTCAATTCCTAAGGAACAAGACTGAAGATACCACACCCATGGTATAACAACGATAAATCAGTTCAGGCAGTTTGGAATCAGAAAGGACAATGATTTGCTGGGGCTAGGGAAAAATAGGCGTCTTTTTTTTTTTTTTTTTTTCGGTAGTGCAACAAACAGGGATATAGTGCTTTAACTGCAAGGGATTTGGCCATATGGCAAAGGAATGCAGGAAGCCAAAGAGGTTTAAAGACTACTCGATAGCGCAAAGGAAAAAGATGATGATGTGCAAACAAGCAGAACAAGGTGTTCCATGCATGCTGAGCAAGCTGATTGGCTAACGGACACGGTTGAAAGAGATGATGAACAGGAATTGGAAGCATACCATTTCAGTTTCAGGCAAAGATTCAGGAGGTATTACTGAAGGGAATCCTGTTCTATCGTTCAGCCATTGGACAGGTAAAAACCATGATGGAAAATTATGTGTTTGCAATGAAAGACAACATTTTGAGCAACATGAACTCAATTAATGTAACATATGTTTGGAGAAGGAATGATGCCATGGTCACTCCTGATAATCTAATATATGTAATCAATGATAATCAGGTTGACCAAAATGTTGCAGAATGTGTCGATGAGCGTGCTGCGCTTGCTAATTTAATTGCAAATTTAACTCTTGATACTGAGGAAATTAAAACGATTTTAAGCAATTATGAAAGCGAATGGCATCATTGACTCAAGAACTGAAGGAGTGCAGAACTAACCTTGATGAGACTGGTAGGGCTCTGGGGGAGGCTACTAGTTGTCGGGATAGTTGTCTGATTGCACTTCAGAACAAACAGAATGAGTTTGAGAAGTACAAAGCCTTTAATGACCTGGACGTTGTTATGAATTCTTCAACAAAGTTAAAATGAAGACTCTAGGTCTTTCTAGCTCGTAAAGACATTGACATAAAGAAGGTTTAAAACTAAAAGCCTATTGAAATTTCGTTATCAATTCAGAAACACGATGTGTTAGTCCAAAAGAGTTTCTTTTAACTAAGTCACATCTTGAAGGTCAACTCATAGGAAAGTAAGGTCATTGGATTCTAAAGGTTTAAGAAGGACGTTAATTGGACTAATGATTGAAATGGACAAACAAATTATGTTTTTGAATGAAATTCTTTATAAACGCAAGCAACCAATTCAGACTCATTCATATTTAGCACAAAAATGCGGCAACATATATTTGGTAGAATCAACCTTTGCTAATCCTAAGTACCCCAAGATAACTCAATCTGAGAAACCATGTTCGTATGAGATCCCATATGATACTTCTGATCCTGCAAACAGATTTTGCCCCAATGGGGAAGAGACAGTGACTCTTGAAAAAGATAGTAGATCAAAATTGAATAAAGACACAGTGAAACCATATGATTACACATATCATAATCTGTCTTATTGAAAAATTTTCAAACCACATCCAAAAACTATCTTGTTCGTTGGAACGCGCTATAAGAAGTTAGGAAGACCAATTGACGTGAAAAAACATTTGTTTGGACAAGCCAAACAATGCTAAAAAACGTTGTTTTTTTCCTTTTTACCATATCAAAATCCATTATGTAAATGTTGGACAAGCTACAACGAAATGACAAACAACTTTAATCATTTTAGAACGATTGATAAGTGTTAAATTATACATATTAAATACCCGGGCTTTTGCCAATTAAAGCCAAGAAAACATGCCAAAAGATGGAATATGTGTGCTTTTGTGTCTTAATGTGCAGGAAAGGATATTAAAGTAAAAAAGAGCAAAACGAGAATAACGACAAGATACGAAAGATCAGTTCATGAGAGAGATTGGAGATAGATATCAAGCCGGATCAGCCCGATACAAGAAAAGAAAGTCAATGAAGACCAATTGAGTCAAAGGACCAATGTTGACAAGTTTCAAGGATATTCATGGCTATTTGGAAGTTTATAAGTTTCATGGACTAATCTTGCAAAAGATAAAAAGCTTGTTTTAAAGAGGAAAATAAAAGTTATCAACTACAAGGGCCAAAGTTGTCAATTCCGAAAGTTCATTTTGCACTACAAATTGGAAATAAGAAACACAAGGGCCTGTTGTGTAATTAACCTAAAGTTTCAAATACCACACGCGGGTAAACCTTTCCCTAACCGCTCCCTAACCAACTTTCCCGCCCAAAACCCGAACAAACCCACTTCCTTAAATCGCTCCCGTTTCTTCCCACACTCAACCCTACCTTGTATTTACACCACCTCCACGTCATTTCTATGACGTGGCAGCCTCTATTGGTTCCGAAACACCTCACGTTTTGGTTCCAACGCTTAATAGCAAGAGAATAGATCAAGGGCTTGGATTAATTGAGTTTCTCATCACTCTTGTCATCCTCATCTATATATAAGCTTGTATTTCAGAGTAGTTAGTTAGTTAGTGAGTGTTTTTAATTTTCAGTTTTCTTTGTATTTTTTTAGTTCGTGTACTGTTCATCGTTTTCACTTAAGCTTTTAAACTTGCTATTCAGTTGTACTTCCTGTTTTGAATCTTGTACTCTCCTTTTAAAAGTAATAAAGTTAGTTTAATTGAGTTTGAGTTTAAGCTTTCATGAAATAAGCTGTTTTACATAATAAGCTTGCAATAAGCTAATTTTAGCTTATTGAGTTTTCTCTTGTCCTAAAAGTGTTCTAATATCACTAAAAGCTTTTTAATATTGTTTTTGTCTATTAGTGTTCACAATTGTTCAATTAAGTTAAAATTTGGAAGCATTGAGGAAGAATAAGCTAAATTCAGCTTATAGAGCTTATAGCTTTGAAGATCTTGGTCTAGAAGGCAAAGGTGCCACAACTTTAGGATTTTTGTTTGAGGTCATCATTAGAAAGAGTGACCTATAGTTCTGAGACTACAACAATCTCAGGTTTCACATTCTTAAATTCATTTTAGCATATTCATTTAGCTTAATCAATTAGCTTATTTCAATGACTTTGTTTGTGCTTAATCCTGTTAAATTTGCTTAGTTAGTTTATAGATGCAATTACTTAAAGCTAGTTGTAGCTAGAATTCATTAAGCTTACATTTTGCTTTAATTCTGTCATTTAGTAATAAGTAGCTAGCTGAGTAACTAGCTTAATCTTCTTAATAAGCTATAGTTTTTAGTGCTCAAATAGTTTAACTAGGTTAGTTTAAGTCTGAGTAGCTATAAGGTTTCAACAGTTTTAGTTTTAAAATAGATTTTTAGTAGAATTCATTTTGGACAGTTCTTATTAGGTAGTGTTTGGATTAAGCTGATTTTGACTCTTAAAGTCAAAGAAATTCTGTCAAAACACTTTACACAGTTGAGTTTTTCAAAGTTAACAAGTTTTAAATAGGTTTTAAAAGTTAGTTTGTAGAATTATAAAGTTTTGAGCTTAAAAAGCTTTGCCAGCACCAGGGCAGTTTTAGGTGTAATTAGATTTTGTAGTTAAGTGTTTCTCAAATAATCTAGTGTTCAAGCTTGGTTAGTATAGGTTTAGATACATATAGTGAGTTAGTTTGTGAGTTTTTAGTCAAGAATTTAGCCTGCACATAGGTTCTTACCAAGTACATCAGCAAACAGCAGTATTAACTTAGTTAATACTGTTGTTGCTATTCACATTTCTAGCTTCTTTTTAGCATTCATAATTAGGAGATAGGATTTAGAATTAAGCATTTTAGTAGTACTACATTAGCTTCATATAAATAACCTCTTAATTTTCATTTCTCAGTTTTTAGTCTAGCTTATAAGTGCTTGCAAAAGTGGTATAGTAGCAGCTTGTAATTTTTGCTTATTACTTTTAGATTCCTCTTTTCTAGTTATCATTTTCAAAAACCTTTTATTTAGGTTTATTCAAAGTTCATAGGAAAGTTTATTTCTAAAATTTCAGTTTCTAAGATTTAGTTTTAAGCTAAGTAGCTTATTAGGTTTAGCTTAATTTCAGTTAATAAGCTGAACTTGCACTTTTTGATAGCAATTTTCTCCTCAAACTTGTTAACTTTCAGCTTATTGTTTTTTAGAAATACTTAGTATACATTATAAGCTCCATTTATCTTCTTTTAGTTTTAACTTTCATTTAGTAATAAGCTAGGAATAAGCCAAAGTTTGAAAAACTTAGTTAAGCCTTAGTTACTGTTTTGCAGTATTAAAAGCTAATTTTCTAGCTTATTCAGTTGTTAAAAGTACAAAGTGCTTTTATTAAAGTTGTAGAGTATAAGCTCAAGTTCAACTTTGTAGTTTTAAGTTTTAGCTTATTCTCACTTTTTAGATAAGCTAATAATAAGCAAATCGTAGGGTCTGTTTGGTACATTTGCAATAGTTAGAGGTTACCCGTTTTCACTAGAGTGTAAAATTCAGTTAGTTACCCCGCCTACCCTTTACTTTCTATTGTTGCACTTTCTACCCTGTCTTTTTAGGAATAATAAAATAGTTTTAATATTTTAAAAATTAGTTTTAAAAAATTAGGGTTAGTTTGTATTAGTTAAAATTACGGTTCAATTGGTTTATAAAATTTGGGCATTTTTATACCCTTAGTTTTCTGACATGTTAAGTGTTAAGAACTATTTTCTTAATTTTTTCCGAGTTAAATTTTGTATTTTTCTAGGAATTAAAATAGATTTTAAGTAATTTCTTTTTCTTAAAAAAATTCATAGAAAATAGAAAAATAGTTGGAAAATTCTAATTCTTTTTGTAATAATTTTCTTTTTCATTCTTGTATTTTTGAAAAATAAAAAATAGATTTTAGTGATATTTTTTTAGAAAAGTTTATTTTTAAGTATTTCATTTCTCTTTTAAAAATTCATAAAAAATTCAAAAATAGTCAAAAAATTCTAATTCTTTTTCCTAAAATTTTCTTTTTAAATTTGTGATTTTTAGGTATAAAATTTGTTAATAGAAGTGCTTTAGATTCTAAATTCTCGTTTTAGCTCACGTTTTTAATTCACGTTTGTAATTTTGCGGAAATAGTCTATACATTTTTCTAATTCTTTAATTGTTTTTAGTTTGTGTACTATTATTTTCGCTCGTGTAATCCAATAAAATTCAAAATTCTTTTAACTATTCTTGACTCGGAATCGGAATTATTCCGAATCTCAATTACGTACTTCGTTGGGATACGACCGAGAAGAATTACGTCGGTTAAAAAATATACATATTGTGTTTTCTTAAGTGAGATTTTATCCTTTTATTTCTCTTGTTTGAGAAGTAATTTGGAAAGAATTTTCACGGGATTAATACTATATATATATAAATTTGACTAGTGCTTATACACGCAAACCAACGATTTGTGAACAAGCTTGGTCTAATCATACTAGGAGTTCTTTTCGTAACCCAAACCTGCTCTGATATGGAGTTTTGTAAATTCATTATGATGCTCTTTTCAATAAAAAATATAATGCAGTATTGTTTTGTTCATGAACTATAAACGGAATATGTTTGAGACTTTGAGTACGTTGAATCCTTGAAAAAGTGATTGACGAGCTTGAATCTGAAAAGGTGATTTTTTTTCATAACCATATATGATCTACTTCTTGAAGAGTGTATGTCTAAAGATGTTATATGTTCATACTTGCATTCTCTGTATGATTTAAATGCTCTACTTGGTTACAATGCTATATATCTTCACAAGGTCAAAGAATGTGAATGTCTTGCACAAGAAAGCTTTCGAAACAAAACTAGAATCTGTAACAAAGAAGTCTAATAATTTGTTAAAAAGTTTTTCTATCTTGAAAAACACTAATATTCTCTTTGAACTTGCTTTTACAACATGTAAAGAACAAATGAAAAAACAACTCAGTTTGCAAAGAAAACGGATCTAATTTATTTCTGAAAGGAACGTGAACAATATCATGAAATACAAGATTTAAAAGCTCAAATGCAAGACAAGATAATAGCAATAAAGTATGTTAGAATACTCATTGAGAATGTAAGGGAAAGTCTGTGGAAATCAGTTTGATTAACCATCTGTTGTTAGACAACCAAATGTCAACGGATTCTAAAACCATCAGTTTTTAGGAAAACGATCCTTTTTTCAAATTCTACTTAAATTGTGTTTTCAACACGAAAAGTGGTTAATAAACTAAATGTGCGGATGGATTCATCTAATACAAGTCACTCAACAGAATTTGCCTCAGAATAGAAAAACAAGCAGAATTAACACAGATAATCTTACACATGGAATGTATAGACTTGCCATAGCACAACACACAACCAGGAGAACAACAGTTACCTCATGCTTCTAGGAATACTAATCATAATGTGTCTAACATCCTACAGACGAATTCACTCTAATAGTTGTTTAGCAGACCACCTTTAGAGCTATCAAGTTAAAGATAAGGTTGTGCCAAAACAATAGTCAAGTGAATTTGTTGGAAATAAAGTCTAAAGGTCAAAAGTACTGCTAAATGAAAGATCAAAGTTCTGCTAAATAGAAATGTCATATGTACTGCCAGTCAAAGATCGAAGTATGCGTGGATTATAGGAATCTATAAAGTTTAAACGGTTGTTTTTAGCATTTATCTGTAACAGTTATTAGTGATAAGTTATCAATTATGTGTTTTGTTTTTATGGCTGTACATCTACTAGAGGTTATACCTTATGTTTATTATAGGTATCTCTAGAAGATATTAGAACATAGATCAAATATATTGAAAATCACAGAGTAAGGAATTATTAGTTTGTATTAGGGATCTGCAAGTTAGGCAGATTCAAAAGGTTTATAAAGATATCTTTGAGAAATTTTGTGTGTTCTTCTTAGTAATGCAAATAGATTACGCCATATTGTACAGTATATCTGATGTTTCATTAGGATATCGATCCTACAAGTGGTATCAGAGCTTGTGAAGAGACTTCTTGATCTAGAAGATTTTTAATTCAATCGAAATCTTTCTAAACTCACAAAAGATGTCTGAAACAGAACCTATCCCTCCCACCTCGTCCGTTACTGCACTTAGAATCCCTATAATCAAGAAAGGTGAATATGACTATGGTCCATGAAGATGCGACAGTACATTGCTATCACTGGATCACATTAATATGGGACATATCTCACCAATGGAAACCAAACCACAACTGATCCTGCATCTCCCTCAGTGTCTGCACCAAAAACTTCACTTGCTGCAAACGCAAGAAGAAACAATGAGAAAGCCCTTAATATACTGCTTTCTGCCATACCTGATAGACATCTTCTCAGTTTTCATGATGCTGTAGATGCAAGATCTCTATGGAAAGCCATAAAAGCAAGATTTGGAGGAAACGAAGCATCAAAGAAGATGCAAAAGAATCTGTTGAAACAACAATTTGAGACATTTACTATTGGATCTAGGGAAGAACTAGATTCAGCATATGAAAGGTTTCAGCATATTCTTAGCATGCTTGAATTACATGATGCTACAGTGTCCATTGAAGATGCAAACTTGAAGTTTCTAAGAAGCCTACCATCTGTGTGGCATGTAGTGGCTACCATGATTCGGGGACAACCTGGATTAGACGAGTTAGACTTTGATGATCTCTACAACAACTTAAAGGTTTATAAAAGAAATCGTTTGAGAAACTATTGTGTGTTCTTCTTAAGTACTGCCAACTAGATTCCGCATAGTTGACAGTATATCAGTGTTTCATTAAGGAATAACGATCCTACAAGTGTTCAGAGCTTGGAGAGACTCTGTTCTAGAAGAACTTTATTAAATCACTCGAATCTTTCTACATCTCATAAAGATGTCTGTAACGAACCTATCCCTCCAAACCTCGTCCGTTACTGCACTTAGAATCCCTATTAATCAAGAAGGTATTATGGAACCTATGATCCATGAAGATGCGACCTGTACTTTGCTATCATGATCCACATACTTGGGACATAATACCAAATGGAAAGCCAAATCCACAACATGATCACTAGCATCTCCCTCTGTGTCTGCACCAAAACTTCACTTGCTTGCAATCGCAAGAAGAAACAATCGAGAAAGCCCTTTAATATACTGCTTTTCTGCAATTACCTGATAGACATCTTCTCAGTTTCATGATGCTGTAGATTTGCAAGATCTCTATGGAAAGCAATAAAAGCAAGATTTGGAGGAAACGAAAGATCAAAGAGATGCAAAAGATATCTGTTGAAACAACCAATTTGAGACCTCTTTACTATTGGATCTAGGGAAGAACTAGATTCAGCATATGAAAGGTTTCAGCATATTCTTAGATGCTTGAATTACTTGATGCTCAGTGTCCCATTGAAGATGCAATCTTGAAGTTTCTTAAGAAGCCTTCATCTGTGTGGGCATGTAGTGGCGGGGATACCCTGATCGGGGACAACGTGGGATTAGAACGAGTTTAGACTTTGATGATCTCTTCAACAACTTAAAGGTGTATGAGCATGAATTGTAGGTAGTCTCAATTTCAAACTCTCAAAAACTTTGCTTTCCTGTACACAGAAAGTCATCCGGCAGCTACTTTGAAACATAGTATGACTTGAACCAACAAAATAATCCCTAAAGGATATTCACAAGCTAACTCAAGCTCAGGTTCCACTGCTCCTAACTTGCTTCTCACTCAGATGAAATCATATGTTCTTCTCTTTCTCAACAAGATCCATGCTACAAAACTCATGATGATGAAGACTTGACTGCAAATTGGTGAGATGCATAATGGAAGAAATTGTCATTAGGTGGCGGTGGCTATTGATAACTGCAAGGATAAGGAAGTTTATGAGGAAAACAGGAAGACCAATTGATCTCAAGCCAAAGAATTGGGGATCACTTATGACAAATCAAAGATTGATTGTTTTAATTGTCAAAAGTTGGGTCATTTTTGCTGAGAGGAGTCGTTTGATAAGTATCAAGAACACAGAGCAAATGGTCGTCAGGAAAGAAGACTGTGGCTATTGAAGATTCAAACTCAAAAGCTTGGTGGCAACAGACAACACATGGAAGATATTGTTGGAACCAAGGATTTTGATGCCTGAAAACCAGTGACATATGCTATGATGGCACTGACTGGAGTTGAACAAGATGATTGGAGCATGGAGTTTGATGCAGAACATGTGCATATAGGCCTCAAGAGAGACTTGGTGATTATGATGAGCAATAAGATGGATGATTACACCAGTATCTCTGCTTTAATGGCTACAAACTTCAGAGGTACCTTATTGTTCCAATTGTAGGAAGTTCTTATAATCAGTACTTGAAAACTATCAAAAGAATGAGTAATTTTCAATGATCTAGGTACTGAAATTCTAGTGATATCGAAATGAGCTTAGAGTCATTACAGGTCTTGCTTTAAACACATGAAAAGAATAAATTTGAATGGGGTGATAGTTTATGAACAAAATGGAATATGACTAAAGATAAGTGTGTGAAAACTAGAGAAAAACAAAAGGAATTAGATCAAGCCTTTAAAGAACGAGATGATTTCAAAGTTTAAAACTTGAGAAATGGTAAAAGGCTTCTAGTTCTTCAATCGAAGTCCTAATAACAACAAAGATATGTGTCGGATTACAGTCATGTTTAGGATTTGGGATTGAGCTCTTGTAATAGTATGGAAAGTGTAAATTTCATCTGGGATGAAAACGTTGACTGATTCTACATATGGATACTTCCAAGAGAAAAAGGCCTCCAAAGCAGTACCCCAACTACAGGTACATTATTCCACTAGGGCCAAATGGTCTCCTTTACAGGGATAGATGAACTAGCCATTAGGAATAAAAAGGTTGTAATCAAGAGAAAACAAAATAAAGTCAACCAGAAATTGATAGAAATAAAGGTATATTGAAGATGGGTTGATAGTGATGATGAAGGAACTGATGTTTCAAAAGTCAAAGGAAACTGTTTTTTAACTCAGACGAAAAGGTGAAAAATCTTTTGTAAACAGGTCACCAAACAGTCAAAACAGGTTGGCCAAGAATCTAGGACAAAGGGACTTGGCAACAAAAGGGGGTAAATTATGTTTTGTAGTTACAGTCCTAATCATCTTTATTAAGGGACTGCAATCTTACATGAATGAAACTTCCAACACACCCAAACTCATAAATCTAAGGGAAACGGGGTTCTAGGGAACAAGACCGTTTTGGAACAAACATCAAAAGATGAGAACCATAGTTAATTTCGCAAGAAACTCTAGGAACTCCACCAAAGGAGATTCCTTTTTTCCATCAGCAGTACTTAAAAGGGATTGGGTTAATAAGTACTGCTTGACCAATTGACACAAACAGTACATTCAAAAGTATGCTAAATGTGATCTTCTCAAGGTACTGCTAGATTAGAGTACCACAGGCAGTATTTCACGAAGTACTGATGGAAGTTATTATCCAAGGATGGATAGTAGAAGACCTAGCATCTCAAGTTACTCACCATCATCGAGGTCTTCTACCACAAGGACTCCCCATAGACCACAAAGACCCAAGAAAATTGTTAAATCGATCTGGGTAAAGAAAGGAAGTACTGTTGGATCCCAAGCAGTACTTCCACAAACTGTCAAAAAGAGTGCAATGATAAGTCCAAAACAAACATGGAGACCAAAAGGGATAATATTTAGATTCTGTGAATAGGGTAATGGATCTTACACACTCAAGCAATTTGAGTGTGTAACTCCTTTGGGGTATCAAGTCAGTTAATGACTTGGGTCCTAATAGAGTCTAATTCTTTGAAATTGTTTGGACAGGGCAATCCAGAAGAAGATCTCAAGGACTATGCTATCATTGACAGTGGTGCTCTAGAAGTTAAAAAAATATAAAAAACGACAGGAAGACAAGGGACAAGTTGTCTGATTTTAAGAGTCAAAAGGTGGTTTTGTGGCCTTTGAAAGACTCTAAAGGTGGGAAGAATCTCAGGAAAAGGAACCATTAAGAATATCATGCTTAGAATTTGAGAAAGTAGCTATGTGGAGAGATCAAGTTTATATCTTTTATCTGTTTACAAATCTGTGATAGAAGCATATGTTTCTTTTCATGATAAGAATGTCTTTATCCTTCTCCAATAGTTCAAGGTTTGTTGATGAGATCTGGAATCTTAGAGCTCCTAGAAGAATGATGTCTACAGCTGGATCTAAAGAATATTATTCCCATCTGGTGGAATCACTTGTTTGGTTTGCATAGGCAACAGAGGATGAAGCTGTCTATGGCATAGAAGATGGGGCATGTCAACTTCAAAAATATCAAACAAGTTGAGTTAAAGGCTATCTGGTTAGGGTTTACCTTCAATGGAATTCAAGCTTGATCAATCTTGTTGTGTCATTGTAGTAAGGGTGAACAACACAGGGCATCTTTTCCTGCAAGATGTTGAGGAAAGAACTGTCAGAGAACCTCTTGAATTGCTACATATGGATTTGTTTGGACCTGTTTCAGTGGAGAGTGTAAATAGGAAGAAGTACTGCTTGGTGGTCACTGATGATTGCAGCAAATTCAGTTGGGTGTTTTTCTTGGCCTACAAGGATGAAAATATGATATGCTTCATGATTTGATTGTGGGTTTGAAAAAACAGGCTAGACATAAGTGCAGGACCACTGGTGTGTTCATGGAACAGAGTTCAAGAATCAACTTATGAATGAGTTTTGTGCCAAGAAAGGAATCAAGAGAGAATATAGCATTGCCAGGACTCCACCCCAGCAAAATGTTGTTGCAGAAAAATGGATTGGATCTTTATTGAAGATGCTAGAACTATAGTTAGCAGCTCTCTTTTACTCTATTCAATTTTGGCTGAAGCAGTCAATACTGCATGCTAATGTGCTTAATAGAGTTTTGGTGACAAAACCTACAAATGAAGATCCTATGAAATTTTGATGGGAAGATCTCCCAACATCAGTTTCATGAGACCTTTTGGATGCTCTCTGACTATACTTAATACTCTGGATCATTTGGGTAAGTTTGATGGCAAGTCAGAAGAAGGATATTTGTTGGGATACTCTACTAACAGCAAAGGGTTTAGAGTCTATAACAGGGTCACAAGAAAGGTTCAAGATTGTCTTCATGTAAACTTTCTTGAGAATCAGGAGAATCAAAAGGGGAAAAAAGGTCCTGATTGGATGTTTGATCTTGACCTTTAACTCCATCCATGTATACATCCCTGTAAGGAAAGAAACTCATGCTGATCAAAAGATCATGGAATAACTTGTCGATGATGCTGATGATTTAGATGACCAGCAAATCATTGTTCATACCCACTCAGCATGCTAAGAGAACGTTACTGCTGCAAAAGAAGTTTAAATTGTCCTCTGAAGAACAAGCTTTACATGATGAGCTTGTAAGTTTGATGCATCAAGAATCTCTTGCCAAAGCCTCATAATGATGGATCACAGTTGCTTTTTGAGTAGGAAAAGTGGAGAATATATATTGCAAAGGGGAAAAGAAACATGTTGACTTAGTACTTTCACTCTATGTACTGCTAATTCACCTCTTCAAAGTACTGGCATCACCAAAAAGATTCTGATGATGATACTCTAATAGATGGTGGTTTTCTTCTACAACTTTTGACTGATGAGAAGGCAGGTGGTAGGCTGCTACAACAACTTGATTCTACCATTGATGCTTCCCTCTACTCCCACACTTAGAATTCATATAGATTATCCTCAAAGTCAAATTATTGGCAAAAGTACTGCTGGGGTTCAAACAAGAAGAAAGCTTCAAGACAGTACTTCAAATCAACATCAAGCATTGCTGTCTTTCCTATACAAGCAGAATAGAACTAACCACAAAGATCAGCAAACATGCTTGTTTGCTTGTTTCTTATCTCAAGAGGAACCCAAGAAAGTCTCTCAAGCCTTAGCAGATGAAAGTTAGGTTGAGCGGATGCCAAGAAGAACTGGCTTCAATTCAAGCTACAAGAGGGTATGGGTGTTATGGTGACCTACCAGATGGCAAAGGTGATTGGAACTAATGGGTTTTTAGAAACAAGAGAGCTGAACGGAGTGGTACTATTATCAAGAACAAAAGCACGCTAGTTGCAACAAGGTTACAGACAAGAAGAATGGTGTGGATTATGGATGAGTGGTTCGCACCAGTTGCCAGATTGAGCAATAAGACTCTTTTTGGGCAGTTTGCATCTGTCTTGGGCTTCATTGTCTATCAGATGGATGTCAAAGGAGTGATTCTTTATATCGGCAACATCACAGAAGAAGTGTTAGGTCACAAACAGCTCAAGTTTTGAATTCTTACTCATCCAAACAAGGTCGTACGAGTTGTCAAGGAACTTTTTGGCTGCATCAAGCAGCAAGAGCATGGTATGAAAGACTTTCCACTTTCTTTTGAATGCTTGGATTATAGGGAGAGGGGCTATTGGATATAAATACTCTGTTATTAAGAGGATAGAAGAGAAATCTGTTGGTACAGGTATATGTGATGATATTCATCTTAGGTTCCAACCAAGTATTCTATGGTTGAAGGATTTTGAAGATCTGTGCAAAAGGAATTCAAGATGAGTTCCATGGGTGAACTCACTTTCTTTTTAGGGCTTCAAGTCAAGCAATCTAATGGTGGTATTTTTCTAAGTCAGACAATATGTGAAAGACATTACTCAACAAAGTTTGATTTAGACATTAAGCACAGCATTCTACTCCATTGAAGTCATAAAGTCTCTAGGAAAAGATGAAGAAGGTGAAGCATGTTGAGTACATCTTTACAGGTCGATGATGGGCCTTGGTCTCAATGTACTTAACTGCTTCAAGACCAGACATAATGTTTGCTGTTTGTCTGTGTGCAAGATTTCAAGTCACTCCAAAGGTTTCTCATCTACATGCTGTCAAAAGGATCTTTAGGTAATCTCATCATCAACCTATTGGGGTTTATGGTATCTAAGAATTCTCCTTTTCATTTGGAAGCTTTTTCGGATAGTGACTATGCTGGGGACAACCATGACAGAAGATCAACTTCAGGAGGATGTCAATATCTTGGCAGAAGACTAGTTTCTTGGCAATGCAAGAAACAAACAATTGTGGCTATCTCCTCTACAGAAGCAGAATATGTAGCAGCTGCAAGTTGTTGTGCTCAGGTTCTTTGGATGCAAAATCAACTACTTGATTAGATTCTTCATGAACACTGAAATCCATATAGACAATGAGAGCACCATTTGCATTGTGAAAAATCCTGTTTTTCACTCAAAGACCAAGCATATTCAGATTCGACATCACTTCATTCGAGATTGTTATGAGCAAAGGCTCATTAATGTGGTCAAGGTTCATACTGATGACAATGTAGCAGATTTACTCACCAAAGGCTTTGACTTGGCAAGATTTAACTTTTTGGTGGTAACAATTGGGATGATGAACCCATAGCTATCTTTGAGGGGAGGATCACATATAAAGTACTGGTGATCAAGTAAAGTACTGTTTTGGTTAGATTGGATTTTTGAAGCACTCTAGCTATATTTGAGGGGAGGATATGAATGATTTTTCAGAGGTTTGATGATTTGAAGAGATAGTTTGCAAGGTTGAAGGGTTGTCGTTGCACATATTTGAGTTGGACATTTTTTAAGTTGAAAGTACTGCTAAGCCAACTCAAAGTACTGCTTGCCTTAGAAAGTACTGCTTAGACAACAAAGTACTGTTCTAACGTTCGGTCAACGGTCAAACGTACGTTTTTGCGCTAAAAACGTATTTACAACGGTAACTTCATAGTTATCTAACACAACCTATAAATACTCAACTGAATTGCATTTTTCTCTCACTCTATCTCTTTTCTTTCATAACTTTTTAAATTACAACCTCCGACGCACATTAATTTCCCTTCAAATGGCAAACATTCGCTCTTGTAACAAGCACAACATGATTGCGTGTGTGGAAAAGACGGCTCAGAATGCTGATTTTTATCAAATCATCGACTTCCTCACTGGCTGCTCAATTAACTACTCGTTGTTGGTTTGTTGGTTGATCCTGATCTTATTGGTCCTTGGCTTCAACAATTTTGGGCTACCGCTTCTCTCAAAGTGATCAATGACGTACCTCACATCCGCGCCAAGGTAGCTGGCAAGAAGATTTTGATTTCTGAAGCAACCATTCGAGCTGACCTACTCTTTGATGATGAAAATGGAGTTGATTGCTTTCCTAAGCAAGTTATTTGGGACTTGCTCAGAGATATTGGCTACGAGGGTAACTTAGCACAACTCACTTTCTCTAAACCTCTATTTAGCCCACAGTGGAAGTATTTAGTTCATGTCTTACTCCACTGTTTAAGTCCTAAGATTACTCATCATGTCTCTTAATGTAGCCTCTATTCTTTCCTGATCAAAGATAGTTGGTACATGCTTATCAACATTATGAAATTCTTCAATTAGCTTAGTAGTTTCATCACCTAAAAAATAACCTCATCTTCGTAAATAACTGAATCCTTAACCTATGCATCCCATTCTTATTGTTGTTGTTGTTGATGTTCAGATGCATAAGTTTTGGATCCTTAAACCGGTTGCTTTGATGAAGAGCTACTTGCAGATTTTGAGCCTTTTGATGTCTTTTTCTTTTTCGCTCTTTTCTCCCCTTCATGAGGAGCATCATCTTCCTGATGATCCTCATGATCTCGTTTGCGAAAAGCATCTATTCTACAAGGATAGGACAAGGCATAAGACTTTTCAAACTTACATTTAAGAACATCCCACAACTCTGGGTCAATAACTTGATTTTAAAGATTCAACTTCATCTTCAAATATAGTTGTTGTTGAAGATCAGCAGTTGTTGTTGTAGCAGTGGGAGTATTTGTTGTAGGATGAACATTAATAACATTGTTCTTCATGTAAATCTTGAAAAGTTATTCAATTATCTTTGGTGAATGAACAATAAATTCGTTTGAAATCAGGGCAGGTTACATTAGCTTGTAAAGCATCTCTTTCTTGTCTGACAACATAAACCACGACTCTTAGAAGGTTGTCATCAATCAAATCATTTGTAGCTTTTGAAGCAATCTAAGAAATAATTTCATGGATAACTTTATCCACTCTTTCTTTAATACCTTAAAATTCATAGTTAGTAACATATTTCTTTTCCATTTGGTTGATCATAAAACCTTGACGCCTTTATATCCTGTGAAGAGCACCTGGAATGTGTGAGTATTTCTTGGAAATAAGCTTTGCATGTCCTTGAGATGAAGTAGCGGGTGTAGGTGATACAGTAGCCATCAATTCCTGAGAAATAGTCTTATTGAAAATTAGTCTGTCCTAGGGGGTCTAGGGGGTGAGGGAATGGGTGTCTGCATCATCTCAGTCCTAACCTTCGAACTACCCAATCTTTGAATTCTGATCAATACATGATCATCGTGATCATCATCTTCATCATCATCATCATCATCATAATCATCTTCATCAACTATTTTTGGATTTTCCTTATGACTCCCGGGCTTTATCTAAGTACCAGAATCATCTTCATTAAGGAATACGGAATCAACAAACTCACTAGCATATGATTCTTCATCTTCTCCTTCTACCATCTTTTCTACATTTTCCTCTAGTATTTTCTCCTTTACTGCAACCAAGTTTTCTTGTTCCTCAGCAATTTTGGTTGTTTTGTGTTAAGCGAGGCTCATTATGGTTTCTTCGTGAATCTCATCACGTTTTCTATCATTACTGAGAGGTAGAATAGGAGTAGTAGAAATAGGTTTTTGCTGTCTAACACGAATCTTGAGAGATGGTCTGGGTGAACTTGTGTCTCCAGTAGCTCGTTTTCCCTTCTTCTTTTGAACAACCTCCGCAGGGTTAGGTGTCCTAGTGGCTCTAGGTGTCATATTCGTTCCTTAGGTAGATTCAACCGGCTGTGGCTGAATCATTAGAACGTCTACCCTTCCAAACTCCTCCACATAATCCTTATACTCCTGAGTATATTGGATTTCATCAGTTATCAAATTATCCAAAATCAGCATCCCTTTTACAGTCACCTTCCTAGTAGTATAAACACTCACCAGTGGAGTATCATCTTTGATTGAATGATGTTCCTCTTCAAGTCACTTGGGAAATGACTCAAACTTTGACATAATATCAGCAATGATAAGATTTATGAAGTGAGGATAGTGGATTACATCCTTATTTTGTTGGACACAATGAATGAAGTCCCACTAAAGAAGGCTATCATAGTCTACATGAACTTTCTTAACCACAACATGAAAGATTTGAAGAATGTTGATCTTTGTTTGATCATGACCAGATGTTCGAGATGTAAGACATCGGTTGAAGAGTTTGAACATCGTCTGCCATGGTTGTGTAAGATTCTTGGTGAAGAATGCACTCAATTTATCAACTAATCCTTGATAGCCGATAATCTTGAGAAATGGTTGGATGAACTCAAGAAAAGCATGTGGAATAAACGATTGTTCAGGTGTTTCCACTGGTAGCTTAAGAATAGAATAGAACATGTCCATAATATATGTGATGGTTTCTTTGTCAACTGTGAAATGAATAGTATCATTAGCATTCAAAACTTACTTGGCTGTTTTCCAGAACTGCTGAAGGTACACAACTACAACATCAGCGGTTGCAGTCAACGCATAGCTCAGAGGATGATCAACTAGAAGTTTCCCAACTATATTACACTCCTTTGGGCACGAAATGTTTGGAAGCACCGCATAGTTGTTGCATCTTCCAATACTTTGGTACTTGCTTGTGACAAGTTGATCAGCTGGAATGATTTGTTATGGTTGTTCCATGATGATTACTCTATGTTGAAATGAAGTGATTAGTGAAATGAGATAAAGTTATGAAATTTATAACATTTTTGTCTCTTTCCACTCTGTCTGTTTTTATATGCTCTGGCAATTCTTTTTGAGCATATTCTGGTCATTTTGTTTCTCATGTACCAATTCTTGCTTTTTTGGGTACATGTCATACGCTTTATTCACCTTATTTTTTTGATCTCACTATGTATGCTCTGGAATTTATTTTTTGAGCATACACTGATTTGCTTTTTCGCATATGGATTTTATCTCTCTTTTTGCTTGAGTTGCCTCACCAAAAATGTTTGTGTAATGATACTCATTCAAGAATAATAAAGACATACTTTGATTTTGAAATACCACTTGACGTTTTGAGAAATTGAAGAGTAGAGCTTTATATTCTTAAAACTTTTTTGTGAAAGAGTATCACTTTGAAAACACATTATATATTTTTACAGATAATGAGATATAAAATTCTTGTTAATGTTTTCAAAGACTTTTGATTTGAAAAACATAGTTACACACCATAATTCTCTAATATTTCAATCAGATGGTCACTAAGAAACTACCACATTCTGAATGTTTGACAATAGTCAAAAACGGATGTAACTTGTACCATTGTAAAGAAATAATCAATAAGCTACTACCCCAGTCTATGACTTCAAGGAATCGTGTCGAAATGGAAGTAACTTGACATTTACACGATATAAACGTGCCAAGAACTGGAAAATTCTTGTAGTTTGTATGAATTCGTGTTGAAAACTTTTTGATCTTGAAACGTTTTAAAACATAGGAATCTAATAAAAGATACCATACAATTGTATCACCACTTTCATCCACTTTCCACTAACATCTTTTGATTTGAAACATTTGAAAACCATGTTAATCATTTTCTTTGTGAAGCCATTTTAACGTTTAAGCCCATTTAGGTTTTATATGAAACCTAATAAGAAACCCATTTTGGTTATACGAAACCCAGTAAGAAATCCATTTGGCTTGTACGAAACCCATTATCTGGCCCAAAAAATGTTAAAAAGCCCATACGAAACCCATTAAGTCTGGTACGAAACCAAAAGTTCAACTTTATATCCAAAACTAATTTAATATACATGAAACCATTGTAATCATATGTTTTACATGTTTTAATACAAGATTAATCATTTATCATCATACGAAACATGTTTTGGAAATTAATAAGTCCTTTTTCATATATACGAAAGTTTTGCCACGTAACCCCTAAAATGAAGATCTAATGGTATTGGTTTGCATTAAGCATGCAAATCTCAACAATACACCCTAACACATATGTGGCCTAAGCCAATTGGATTAAAACAACACATTGATTTTTACGAAACCGAAACCCTAATTACGAAACCTTAAATTTCAACAAATAAGCACAATAATAATGAAAAAGGAATCAAACTAGGTCTCATAATCGTACGTTTGAAGTAAAAGGATATTTAAAAATCGATTTTTTTCGAATGATAATTAATACGAAAGCACGTATGTTTGAGGGAATATACGAAAGCTCAAGGTTACGTACAAAAGTTATGAGGCTTTCGTATGAAACCTTTGATATATATACGTCCGAAACTAACTTTGGAAAATTGGCATTTTCAGTCCCTGAAATTTCATTTTTATTTCTTTTGAAGTCCAAAGTTAATAACAACACTCCCCTTGGAGTTAAATCCCGTTTCACTTTTTATCTTTTGATAGATTTTTGCAGTTATAAATCTTGTTGTTTGACGAAAAAATTTATACCTCCCCCTTGAATAAATATCCATTCAAGAATTTCTTCTTTTTTGGATATAATTTATTCAAAAGATAGCTATTCTTGCATTTATTTCTAACTTTTGAGTTTCTGATGATGAAGTGATAAAAAAATTTGATAACTCCCCTTTGAATAAATATCTAGTTAAAGAACTTATTCAAAAGATAGTTATTTTTTCACAGTTTTGAATACACTTGATAATTTTCCTGATGATGAAGTGATAGAAATTTTTTATAACCCTCTTTTTAAAAATATCTAATTAAAGAACTTATTTAAGAGATAGTTATTTTTGCAGTTTTCAGCACACTTTGATTTTTCAAAGATGATAATTTTGAAAAATGATTTCATTTTGTGAATGGAAATGATTACAAAACATATATTTTACCGGTGATAAATCATTTTGATGAATGAATAACTCCCCCTCAGTTAATGCTGCATTTACAGCTTTAAAAGTCACATTTTGTGAAAAAACAGCATCATAAAACTGATAAATCGGAGAAGATTTGTGTTTGCATCATTAAGTTATAGTTTTTTGTTTTTGTGTTTTTCAATTTTTATTTTGTTTTTCATTTTCTTGAAATAAAAGAATAAAATCAAAATCTTTTTGTGTGTTTTTTCTTTAATTTTCCATTGCATTTTTTAATTTTGTATTTTTCTTTTTGAATGTATTTACAAATGGTTTGATGTATGATCTTTCATTCAAGAAGATAACTTTGCGAGACGTTCCAACTCTGTTGGAGTCATACATCTCATACCAATCATGTGAACTAAGTACTCAAACCTTTCTTTTGGAAGGGCTTTAGTACATAGATCAACAAGCTGGTATTCCGTCCCAACAAAGTAAAGTTCAATTGTACCTTGTTCAACATGCACCTTGATAAAATGGTATCGGATGTTGATGTGTTTAGTACGAGAATGTTGTACCAGATTATAAGATATGGCAATTGCGCTCTTTGAATCGTAGTACATTGGAATCTTGCTGTAACGATATCCATAATCTAGAAGTTGCGTCCTCATCCAAATGACTTATACGCGGCATGCAGACAAAGATACGTACTCCGCTTCCGCAGTTAACATAGGTGTACAATCCTTTTTTTTGACGACTAATTGACTAGCTTGTCTCCTAGAAATTGGATTCCTTCAGATGTGCTCTTATAGTCAGTAAGACACCCTGCTAAATATGCATCTGAATATGCGATTACCTTAAATCCAGAATCCTTTGAGTACTACAAACTCATGTTATTAGTTTGTTTGAGTTAACGAAAGATTCTTTTAACCTCTTTGAGGTGTTTCTCAATTGGGCGTGCTTGATAACGTGCACATACAAATGTTGCAAAGGCAATACTGGTCGACTTGCATTGAGATACATGAGTCCCTTAATAATACTATGGTATTTGGTCTGATCAGTTGAGGTACCTTGTAAATATGTATAGATTTTGGCTGTAGCCATTTGTGTACTAATGGAATCACACCCATCCATACCATGCTTTTTAAGAAGTTCCAAAGTTTATTGTGATTGACAAATAAAGATTCCACGGAGGGATTGATGAACCTGAAATCATAAGAAGCAGTTCATCTCACCCATCATTGACATTTTAAAATTATCTTTCAATAGTTTTGCAATTCTATTTGAGAAAACAGGATTTGTTGAACCAAAAATTATGTCATTGACATATATTTGAACTAATAAATGTCATCCCCGTGTCTTCTTGTGAACAGTGTTGGATCAACAATACCTTTTTTTAAATGGTGGTCAATCAAGAATGAAGAAATCTTGTCATACCATGCTCTAGGGGCTTATTTGAGACCGTATAAAGCTTTCTTAAGACGATAAACATGATTAGGAATGTCTGGGTCTACAAAACCATTAAGATGATTTACAAAAACTTATTCTTTCAGTGGACCATTGAGGAATGCAGTCTTGACATCTCCATCTGGTAGATAGTGAAGTTCTTGTGAGCCGCGTATGCCATTAACATTCTGACAGCTTTAAGTCATGCTATTGGAGCAAACGCTTTCTAAAAATATATTCCCTCTTGTTGACTATAACCCTTGGCAACGAGATGAGTTTTAATCTGACTAATAATGTTTTCAACATCCGTCTTGTTTTTCCAAAGCTATTTGACCTTGATTACATTCCTATCAATAGGTCTTTCAACAAGTTTCCACACATCTAACCTTTTGAACTAATTAAACTCATCTTGCATTGATTCAATCCAGCAGTGATCAAGCATAGCTTCCTTGATGTTGGTAGGTTTTGTAGTACTCATGGTTAATGCATACATACACATCTCTGCATCGATGTGGAGTATGCTTCTTGTTGTAACGGGCTTTGAAGGGTCACCAATCACTTGTTTAATTGGATGATTCTTAGTCCATCTATCAGTGAAGTGATGTTGTTGGTGAAACTCGTGCATATTTGACGGGTCCTAGTAGTTTGAAGATGACTCAGCTTCTTTGAACTCAAGAGTTCTAAATGGATTCATGAAAGTATTCTCATCAAGTTCTGCAACATCTTCTTGAACTTGTTTATCAGAATGATTATCTAAGACTGAAGTTGTTGGTTTATTTGGAATTGGTTCTTCTGATTAGGATACTATTTGAGGAGAATCATGGTATAACTCCTCGTGTTTTCAAGTCATTGACGATGTCGATAAATCTACTATTTATCTTTTGTATTGTACGCGTTTGCTTTAAATCATAAACGTTAAGTTAAATCGCGTACGCTAAAATTATCGTACAATGTAAACAGGCATCAAACAATTAAATGTTTACATCAAGCAAGTATTAAATAATTATTTTGAGAATGATTATGGTCTTTGTTCATTTTATTTTTATTGGTTGCGTAAATTGATTACGTTTCGCGATAAATTGCGTTTAGGCATTCCCGGAACCACCAAAACTTTTTTACACTTCAACAAATACCCACTTTTATACCAAATACATAAAAATTGAAAAAATATATCATATATATCATACATAGGCCGGATTTGTGGCAATTTATACAAAGATATATGAGAAAAATCTTGCAATTTGGTCTTTGTACTTCATATCACCATTAAACCTATACATACTTTGTTTCTTTGACCAAGACCAAGACCCTTAAGACCCTCATCTTGTTCTTGACCACTATTGCATTCTCTTTGACCATCGATATCTTATATACATGCACTTCTAGTAAGAGAACTCATACAACACCAAGACTTAACCAAAAATCAAACAAACACTCTCTTTTCTCTCTTTGAAGCCCACGGCTCAAACTCACCCTTATACACAATCCATACAAAATTTTCTACAACCTATACAAGCCATCACATATCCTTCCTAAGATATACTAAGGTATTTGCAAGCCTTGGTTAACCATTTACAAGTGTTGAAGCAATAAATCAAGATTATGGTTTATTTGGAAAATTAGGGTTTTCATAGCTTGCTAGCTTGGGTTTAAAGTCTAAACAAGGGTTTAGCACATATTTCTCATCATCATCATTCATCACTAAGGTTACCTAAAACCTTTATCTTTTCATTTTCATGATTTTATATGTATATGATGTTCTATATAGAAAAATCACCATTTAAGACTTTTGAACATGTAAAAGGGATTTTTACTTGTGATTATGCTTTTGTACACTTTTTCATATGATATTAGGTTGATAATATCATGTTAAAATGGATCTATAAGTGTTATACCATGTTGGTTAAGTGTAAAAATGATTATGTACAAATTAGGGTTTATAAAGTTTACTTAATATGTTACAAGTAAAAGTAATGCAAATGACATGTTAATCTTGTTTATGGACTTTTAGTGATGTTATATGAACACTAAAATAAGGTTATAATGGAAGTATAAGTGATGAACAACCTTGGTTAAGCTTAAAAAGTGTTAATGAAAGATTAGGGTTTTTAATGATTTACATGAAAAGCTACAAGTAAATGTGTATAATCAACTTGATAAACTTGTTAATCTTGGTAATTTGGACATATGAGGACAATGATGGACTAATGGACTTTATTATATGTAACACATATAATATATATGGTATAAAAAGACTTGTGATAAAGTTACAAAAGTTGAAAAGTATAAAAACAAAGTTTACATATGGAATCAAGAAAGACATCCTAACTTTCTGTTTTAATTCGACATACAACCTGTCCATTTTATATTTTTATAAAATAGTACGTCTCATGACGATTCCAAAAAGCTAAGAAACTTGAAAAACGGATAAATAACGAAAAAGTTACGGTAAAAACAAGTTATACGATAAATAAACGGATTTATAAAAGAATTTTTATAAAATAATTTATAAAAATTATATAAAACAGCAAGTTTAGTATTTTTAACAGATTACACATATTTTTAGGATTCCAAAATGATAAGAAACGAAAATTTTCAATTAATAACGAATGAGTTATGAATTTCGCGAGTTTACGACAATTAATACTTTTATAAAACTATTTTTATAAAAGTTACTATTCATGACAGAAACTTTTATTTTTGTAAACCTCATAAATTGATAGAACTTTCAAAAACGAGAACGTGCTCGAAAGAATCGCTAAAAACGGAGCTATAACGAAGAAAATACGACATTTACGAGTTTTACGACAACAAAAACTATATAAATAAACTTATGATCTGGTGTGAACAGTAAAAGTTACTGTTCACCAGTAGGTCCAAAATTTGAAAATGTCAAATTTTGATAACTCGACTTAATACGAAAACGTGAGCGCAAGAAACACCTCAAACGGACTCGAAACGCGAAAGTTACGCCAGTTTTACTACAACGGTAATTATAAACGTTTTAACTTATTAAACACAACTTTTCCAAAACAATTAGATGGTGATTAGCTATATAGAATTATGCATGGTAGTAATTACCCAATGTGATTAGTACTTATACGACCTTAATTTAAATAGGTTGCATCTGACGATTTGCGTGGCGCATTATCTGTGATATACTTGATATTCGCTCACTCAAGGTGAGTCATAGCCCCCTGTTTTACATGATTTGTTTTTACAAAGTTTTGGGGTGGAAAACATGCACTGTTTTATAACTGGACACAAGTGGTTAATTTTTATGATATGATTACGAGTTTGCCTAAGTAGCGATAACCCAATTTGAGCCCATTATCATGAACTGTCAATTACTAGATTGTGAGCGCGAATGTTATGAATAGATCTATTGGGATTGACATCCCCGTTCGGGTGATTAGCTATCACTGGGCAAACGAACGTATACCATGTCGAACATAGGATGTTGCGGGTTAGAACATCATCACGGGCAATGTAGGCCATTTATATGGTATTCATTTATGTCGAGCTTCAGTGTCATGAGCTTAGGGCAACGTAATTACATTTATATGATGTCTGCATCTGTTGCATTATCATACACTTGGGAAATCTTGTGGTCCTACAATATACGATTTATCAAACCTATGAATTCACCAACATTATTGTTGACGTTTTAAAGCAATGTTTTTCAGGAGATCAGTAAGCATAAGGTGCCAAGGATACATTGGTGATTTTGTTTTGGATGTCATGTTAAAGATATGGTTGTATTATGTTTTGGGAAACTCAGGTGTTGAGAACCAGTATCTTTGTAATAACAACAAGGAACAAGTTAAAGCTTCAGGCTATTTGTATCAAATATTGTTAAATCCAATGTATCAGTTTTAAAACGACTTTTTGGTCATTCTATGTAACACCCCTATTTTTACAATATAGCAGCGGAAGCTAATCTAGATTCTGCTGCGACCCAATTTAGGGGTGTTACACATCCGCATAAAGCATCCTTATGTTGATTATAATCTATCTTAGGATCTAAGTAATGGTGCTCTTACTAAACACTAGCTCATTGAGACTTTACCCACTTACCGCTTAACGGCTCTTTATATACTAGTAGTCCACTGTCTGAGTCCTTACCAATGGAATATGAACGTACTCGTTGATACCAATGTCACCTTATGGCTCAACTAAGCTCACTAAACTAAAGGCAAGGATAGGTCAATATTTGTGATCCTATGATTCTAGATATATAAATTGCAATATAGAGAGCTATCTCGGACTCTTAGCCTACGCCCAAACAACACCAAAGTTGCAGCGCATTAAATATGTAGGACTAGACCCAGTTAAATGATAGGTCGCATACTTAAGCACGTAAACGAATATAAATTGATAAACATAATCAACAATCAATGATAAATTAAGCAATCGAGATAAACAAACCAAATAATAGATCTTCATAAACATGGCTGATACCTAAAGGTATCAGCCGATAGTCATTGTAAAAATACACACGGTTTGATATATGAACGATTAAAATAAAGAAACCTCAATCGAACACGTATTCGGTTGCGTGAAGATTACAAGAGTTTTCCTATGATCTTGAGGCTCTTTTCTGACCTTCTATGCTCTTCCGATCGTCTCTCGGGTGACTTGGTGGTTTAGGGATTCACTTGCATACCTAAAATTGAGTTTTGGGTCGTCTATATATAGGGTCTGGTAGTCGGTTCGATACGTCGTATCCATCCATGTAGGATACGGCTTATTGGGGATTTCTTAGAGTAAGGACCACGTTTGATATCTTCCATAATCTTCGTGTATAATAATCCTTGCATATGGCGTATAGAGGCTTCTGGATACGGCGTATTAGTCTTTATGACTTCGTGATTTCTTGTGAAGTATAGGCACGGATAAGCCGTATCTTCTTGATGGATACGGCGTATTGGCTGTCAGATTAGTAGACTTTCTCGAACTCTTCGTTTATGCTCCAAAATGTGTGCCTTTTAGCATAACTTCACCAGGTACTCCATAATTACTGCAATTCTCAAATATAAGCGATTAAGTAACAATTATTTGCAATAACTATACAAAATAGGTTAATATCGTGGGATAAATGATGCTATAAAATAGACGTTATTTGATGTCATCAAGAGGTTAATCTCATAACTAGTTTCAAGTATCAAGGTTGTGAAAAAAAGTCTTATGCATGCATGGTTTCTAGGTTTCCTTATTGATGTAAATTGGGAGGGGAAAAGAGAGACAAACATTGCCTTGAAATCCCATGGGTACAACTCTATATTTACATGTTGGTTAATAGATAATGTAGTTTAATTATGGAAATGAGTACATAAGCTTCTAGAATGAAAACTTTAACTTGATTCTTGCTTTACTTAGGCATGGACGACAAAAAAAATGTGATCAAATGGATAGAAGTGATGAAATTTTAGGGTATTGGGTGTAATGGTGGGTATTTGTTGAAGCATAAATGGGTTTATGGGTTTACATGTGTGCAAAAATATAATTTATTGTGAAACGTAAATATTTCATGTAACCGATAAAAATAAAATACGAAAAGTTATAAATTATACTCTTAATAATCATATAACACTTGCTTGACGTAAACTTTTATTTGTTTGATGCCCGTTTACGTTAAATGTTGATTTTTAGTTTACGCGATTTAACTAAGCGATTTAAATAAAAAAGCTAATGCGCAAAAGCCTAAAAATAATTAATTGAATAATTGAAGTCCTAAATGACTTGAAAATGTGAAATTTTACAGTCTCCTCCCGTTAGAAGATCCTTGTCCCCAAGGCTCAAGTCGCGACACTTGACGAAGGTACGGGTTTAGTGAAGAGTTGCGGATACTTCTTCCGAAAATGATCTTCACGTTCCCATGTGAACTCAAGACCTCTTATGAAGTTCCATCGAACTTTGATGATGGGGATACGGCTTTTCTTTAACCGCTTGACTTCACGATCCATAATTTCTACTGGTTCTTCAACGAAGCGGAGTTTATCATCAATGTGTATTTCATCCAACGGAACTGCCAACGGCTCGTCGGATAAACACTTCTTTAGATTGGATACATGAAATCAACTTTGTTACACCCCACAAGGCGGAAACGCGAGGCGTAAACAAGAATGGATATCATCACAACACATGGTGTCTATATAGAGAATACTAAAGTAAAGCAAAGACACAAAGTGTCATAACAATACCCAAAACCTAATGGTGTCTTTATTAATGAGAAAGAGGTCTCGTCAATAAATGACATGCAAAACATAATCCAAACAATTCATGCAAACGCAATTATTCAAAACAGAAAGCATAAATAAACTCCAAGCATCCTACGGTCTCTTCTAGCCACTTCGCTCTATCTTAGCACCATTAAGCTCACCTGAAAATGATGCTTAAAACGTCAACACAACGGTTGGTGAGAGTCATAGGTTTAAGACACGCAAAACAAACCTTTAAATCCAATTACTGTGATAAATAAAACATAACATAGCAGGACATACAACGTACTATCATACAAGCTAACATGCAATCACATCAATCCACATTGAGACGTTCACGCTCAATCCTCACACAAAACATAACAACAATGAGACGATCACGCTCACTCAAACAACTCACAGTAATAAGACGATCACGCTTACTACCAATCAAATCCATAAATGCCATGAGACGATCACGCTCAAGCATAACAATTCATACTATAAAAGATAGTAGCACATAACATACAATAGTCACGTATAGCCCATGCATCATTTAAATAAAATTATCACAGTAACTAAAACATTTCAAAACCTCTTTGCATCATTTCTATCCCAAATGTAAAAACATTAAAAAGTGGGACTATGAAACTCTGCTTAGCTTCCCAAAAGAATCCAACAAAAGCTTTACAAACACTTCACGGATAATCTAAACAATAAACACACAATAAGCTACCATCAATTAGGCATTCAACCCAATATGATGTAACATCAACTCTGATGGATATCTAAGCTATCTACCATAGTTCTATACTTGATTTAACCCTTTCCAACTCCTACATATGTCATTTACACTTCAATGCTACATTTTAAATTTTCTAGTGTTGAGTAGAATTTTACACTCACTTACGCGTCCTAAATGTACCACTTAAACACTTCCACAATTCAAATACACGCGTTCCAACTTCTCCTTCCTGGGTTTTTCTGGTCCTTTGAATTTTCAATCAGCATACCTCTCACGTCTTCAGACTTGAGGTTTTCAGGTTTTCTTGCCTCAGTCTGAGCCTCCAAAATTTGCTTGGGAAGATCCAAACCAATAGTCATAACTAAGACTCGAACTCGTAATGGCTTATTTCGTTCTTTTCTGCTTAATGCATCAGCCACTACATTTGCTTTCCCCGGGTGATAACGAATTTCACAATCGTAATCACTGAGCAATTCCAACCAACAACGTTGTCTCATGTTCAATTCCTTCTGATCAAGGATGTGTGGTAAACTTTTGTGATCGGTGAACATGGTACACTTTCTCCCGTATAGATAATGCCTCCAGATCTTCAGAGTGAACACTACTGCAGCTAACTACAAATCATGAGTGGTATAATTCTTCTCATGAATTTTCAGTTGTCGTGATGCATAAGCAATCACCTTTTCTCTTTGCATTAGCACCGCGCCCAACCCTTTGATCGAAGCATCATAGTAAGCGATAAAGTCTTCACTTCCTTCGGGTAAAGCCAAAATTGGTGCACTACATAACTTCTGCTTTATTAATTAAAAAACTGCTTATGCTTTGCCACCCCAATTATACTTGACCTTCTTTTGAGTAAGCTTGCTCATTGGCTTGGCGATCTTTGAGAATCCTTCAATGAATCTTTGGTAATAACCGACAAGACCTAAAAATTGATGAATCTCCATTGCAGTCTTAGGAGATGCCCAATCTTTAATGGATTTGATCTTGGCAGGATCCACGAGAATACCCTGACTGTCAATCACGTGACCAAGGAACTGTACTTTAGGAATCTAAAATTCGCATTTAGAGAATTTGGCATACAACTGCTCCTTCTTAAGCAACTCTAAGATTATCTTGAGATGCTCTTCATGCTCTTGCTTGCTCTTTGAGTATATCAGAATATCGTCAATAAAGACAATCAAGAATTTATCTAAATATGGTTTGCACACCCGATTCATGAGATCCATAAATGCAGTAGGTGCGTTAGTCAAACCAAACAACATAACTTGAAATTCATAATGTCTATATCGAGTTCTGAATGCGGTCTTAGGAATGTCTTCTTCACGAACTCTTAGTTGATGATAACCCGATCTTAGGTCGATCTTCGAGTAGACACTCGATCCTTAAAGTTAATCAAACAAATCATTAATCCTTAGAAGCGGATAATGGTTCTTCATCGTCAGCTTACTCAATCGCTGGTAATCAATGCACATCCGGAATGATCCATCTTTCTTTTTAACAAACAATATTGGAGCTCCCCAAGGTGAGGAACTGGGTCTTATAAAGCCTTTGTCGGAAAGTTCTTTCATTTGGTCCGACAATTCTTTCATCTCATATGGAGCTAATCGATAAGGTGCTCGTGCTACAAGTGCAACACCAGGTATCAAATCGATTTGAAATTCCACTTGGTGGGTTGGTGGATACCTGGCAAAGTTCCTCAAGGAAATAACTTTCAGGAAAGTCTTGAACTATTGGTACATCTTCAAGTCGCTTCTCCTTTGACTTGTCTTCAGCCTTTTTCGTGGTAACATGTGCCAAAAAGATGGGACATCCCTTCAGCAAATACTTTTGTGTTTTGGTGCACGAGATGATGTTTAACCGTGACTCGTGTCCGTTGTTGCTTATGTCACCATGAAAAGTTAAAATTTCATTTCCAAAGGGAACACGAATGAATTTCTCATCACAAACGATTATGGCATGATATTTAGCTAACTAGTCCAAACCGATAATGACGTCAAAACTACCCATCTCTACGGGCATTAAGTCGATGTTGAATGGATGATTTAGAAAATTCAAAGTACAACCTCATATAAGTGTATTAACCCAAATTATTCTACCGTCAGCTAACTCGACATCATAACCATGGTCTAATGTAGTTGGGATGATATCAATCAAAGAACTAAATGCAGTAGATACGAAACTTCTATCGACACCAGTATCAAATAAAATCGAAGCATAACGGTTATTTAGGAGGAATGTACCCATGACAACATTGGAGTTTGGGTTTGTCCCGACAGTGCCCACAACATAGGCTCCTGCTACAGCTTACCATTTCTAGCTCGATTTTCTGGATTTCCGTTCTTTAACTTTGGTCAATCACTCCTGAAATGACCCTAAGCTCCACACTCATAGAAAGTGAGAACTCCTTGATTTCGCCTTGAGCTCTTTTGGTTGTTGGTTGGCAGCAGCAGGCCGGCTTTTATAGTCACGGGCCAAATGGCCAATCTTTTTGTAGTTAGTGCCATTTGCTTGGGAGCACACGGCCCCACATCTGATATTGCATTTGGGCACCAAAGGTTAGACCTCGGTACGGTTTCTTCTCACCAGGCCCAGTAGTATAAGCCCGTGCCACATTGTTCCTTTTAAATAGTTGTTGTTGGTTTTGGTTGTTTCGAGAGGTGTCCTCAAACTTCCTTTTATTCTCAGCCTGACGTTCAATAATAGTGAGGATCTTTTTATCCATCAGTTCAGTGGCAAACTCAATTACCTCCTGCATCGTCTTAGGCTTTGATGCCTTCATACTTCCATGAATCATGTCGGGAAGACCACCGGCATACTTCTCAACTACATCTGATTCCTCGGGAAACATCCTATCACACATCAATGCCAACTCTTGAAAACGTTGGTTATAACTCAGCACATCGGTACCCTTTACCTTTAAGTTCCACATTTCAGTTTCTAGCTTTTTGATCTCACTCCTCGGGCAGTATTTATCGATCATCATTTTCTTTAAAGTCTTCCATGGCATTGAATATGCAATATCATGTCCGACAACCTGAACGTGGGAGTTCCACCATGTCAAGGCATTACCTTGAAGAGTACAAGTTGCAAACTTAACCTGACATGCGATAGTGTAGTTGCTGATGTGGAAAACAGATTCCATCTTTTCTAACCATTGGATCAGTCTGACAACCCCTTCAGTGCCTTTGAAATTCATAGGCTGGCACTGTCAGCAATCAATGAAGTGCATCACAAACAGTAGACACTTTGTCTTCCTTCCACCAGTGTCCCTGAAATCATGGCTTGTCATCCGCCATTTCTTCTGCTGCCTGTCCACATCATGTTCTGCCAACACAGCAGCAACGCCTCGCTCTATTAATGCCCTAAGTTGAGCATCGGTGACAGGTGTGGAGGTGGGGATGGTTGTTGTGGCTGGTGATGCCCTTGTGGTTCTTTTCCTTGGTGTCATTTTCTTCAAAATCACAAGAAAATATAATACACGTTAGATTTCATACAATCATAAACGCAACATGACATATGCATAATAAATAAAATGAGATCACAACCCACAGTGAAATATACAACTAAAGTGGAATCAACAATGATATAAATAAATCAACATCCATACATAACAACATCGATAATCATACATGATAGTTCTGTTTACAACATGATCAATACAATGAGATACAAAAATGAAAAATATAGTCCTAAGGCAATGCTAGCTGGGGTCACCCATAATACTTAACATGCCATACAATGATAGCTAAAATATAAAACAAAAGTCCCTACAGCCTATTAGCTGGGAGTAACCCATAAAACTTAATAGGCTATATAGGATAGCTACAAATGATACATGACTAATAGTTGTTGCCAGCCTCAGCTAGCTCATCGTGGGGCTCTGGGTCTCTAGCATCTAGTGTCGTAATACATCTAAGTTCTGTAGTCAACTGAGTCTGAAGTGATGAGGTCTAAGCAATCAACGTGGCAACATGTGCCTCTAGTGTCCTAACATGGGCCTCTATGGCTGCACTCCTATCCTCAGAACCAGTCCATGCCATACGAGCATACATCGCCTCTCTATACAAAAGCCTAGCTGTGTGGAGGTGAAATCGCCTATCTTTGAACAGTGTGTTGATTCAAGCTCTCAGAAAAGCCCGGTCATCCTATGCATCCTCGAATCGCACCTGAAACTCCTTAGTCTCCTGCCTAACATTAGTGGCAAGCTCTGTCACTCTCTGGTTGACCCCCTCCAAGGTGGTCGGTGCTACCTCCAGCATGGCCTCAACAATCTCATCCCAAGTATCAGTAATCCCATAACCCGTCTCTATAACCCTGTCTCGCCTAAGGTCGGCCTCCAGAGTAGGCCCTGGCTGTCTCGCAGCACCAGCTGCTGAACTCTCCCCAACCTCGAGTTCGGGAGCGGGAGTAGTATAGCAAGCTCTCTTCCAAGGCGGCATCTCAGCCTCGGGAATATCATTCCTATGGGAAGTAGATGGTAGTAACAAAGGTGGTGATGCAGCTCTCATCTGAATCCCAGCTGCCCTATAGCCTAATGGTGCCCCTGCATCAGTAGGGCTAGTAGTGAGTGGTGATGGTAGGGGTAATGGTGGAGATGATACAGGTAGTGGTGGTATATGTGCGACAGCATGCTTAGCAATGCGTGCCTCTATGGATGCTGACATAGGTGGCTCAAGTCTAATAGTCTTATGTGCCCTACGAAGACATGTCTGAGCAAAAGGGACCTTAGTCTGAGGTGATCTAGGTGTAGGTGGAGACTCATCAGTCTTAAATGCCTTTGTATCCCCAGCTAAGGGAACAGGGTCAACACCAGGTACAACAGAAGAGTCGGCCGAAGCTATGTGCTCCTCCTCCTCCTCGTCGTCATCCTCGTCCTTAGAGGGCTCCTCATCCTCATCATCAGTATCATCATCATCATCGTCATCATCAGAGGGCTCATCATCATCATCCCCTCCATCAGCAGGATAGTCAGTATGATCCTCCTCGGGGTCCTCATTCGGATCCTCATCCGGATCGGAGTCTGCCATATAGCCTAGTGATAAGGCGGTAGGTGAGGCATCAGCAGGTAGAGGCTGGTCCTCTAAGGGTGCCTCAGCATCGGATGGTACTAAGTACTCAGGGTACTCAGGCTCAGGTACGTATGGTACCTCGATAGGTGAAGGTGGGTGCTCAAGACCGGGTACGTAATCGGGAGATGGTGGGTGCTCAGGTCCTGGCACATAATCTAGAGATGGTGGGGCTACCGGCTGCATGGGGAGTCCATCGTATCCGTATACGATGACTCGTGGAGAACCTCCATCAGACAACTCCTTATCAGCTCCCCAAAAGACTCTCCTTGGCTCGAAATTAGTGTAGACAGATGTGTAGGTGACTGTGGATGAAGACATGACTGCTGAAACGACAAAATAAATTTATATAAGTATGTTATATAAGATCAATATAGTATATACGTAATATGATAGAAGTACGTATATAGATCATGAAAGCATCTAGTATAACCAACTAATGCAACTCAATAGTGTATGTATGTCCTGTGAAAAACTTTTATATTATGCAGTGTTTGAAAACGGTTATAGTCCAAGTAAAACATTTGACCTGGTTCTCTATAACTTTGGCTCTAGATACCAATCTGTAACACCCCCAAAATGGGTCGCAGCGGAATATAGGTCTGAGGGTGTTACTTCATAGATCAACAGCACAAGATATGAGAACAACCTCTATATGAGTCGTTTGAAATTGATACATTGGATTATATAAACTTGTTTGTTACAAAAGCCCGAAGCTTAAATTGTTCACCCATGAAAATGTAAAGATTTTAATACATAACAAATACTCCAAAATGTAATGCATTTAAATCTCCATGCAAAATGATTCCCAAAATGTTGACCCCCAATGTATCCTTATTCTTGTACCTTATTGACCTGAGAAAAACATGCTTTAAAACGTCAACATAAAGTTGGTGAATTCACAGGTTTAATAAATATATAAAGTAGGACCACAAGATTTCCAAATGTAATACATGTAACACATACAATATCTCAAAAGTAATTACGAAATTCACTAAGCTCGTGAAACTGAAGCTACAACATATATGTATGCAATTTAATGCAAATAATGTGCCCGTGTAGATGTTCAACCCGCAACATCCAAATTGTTCCGACATGGTATACATTCTTCGTTTTGGACCTCCGAAACTAGTGAGCGTTACTCACCCGAACGGGGATGCCAATCCCAAATAGATCTATTCATAACATTCGCGCTTACAATCTAGTAATTAACAGTTCATGATTCATGGGCATAGCGGGTTATAGCTACTTAGGCAAACTCGTAATTCGTGTAAAAGTGTACTTGCGTCCAATCGTAAAACAATGCATGTTTCTCACCCCAAAGTTGTAAATCAATGTAATGGTATAAAAATAGGGCTATGAACTCACCGTAAGTAAATGATTTGATTATCTAAATAAGTGAATCGTCTCGGCAATCCGAATGCAACCTAATTAATTATAGGTCATATGAGTATAATATATATTTTATATAAATAAAGTATCACATGTTATATAGTTACACCACCACCTAATAGTTCTTGTTTAATTTTAACAAGTTGAAATAATAATTAAATCGTACTTTGTTAAATAAAGGTATATGTATTTGTATCCGTAAAGAAAATATTATTTTTGTTTATCAATGTATTATTAAAAATATATAATTTAATATTTTTAGTGATTATGTATTGATATTATATAATTAATTTAATTGTTTTATAAAATAATGTATAAAAGTAAAAATAGTGCACAAGTTTTTTATAAACCTCATATCTTTGTCGTTTTAACTCCGTTTTATACGTTTCTTATGTTCACGGTTTCGTATTAAGTAAATCTATCAAAATATTATATTTTTAATATTTTATCTACTGATGAACAGTTACTTTTACTATTTTGAAAATTTTAGAAAACTACTTTTATGTAATTAATTATATAAAACTTGCATAAAGCATAACTCATTCATTTTAATTCCGTTTCACTTGTTCTTTACATGTATGGATTTGTTATGAGATAAAATATGTTAATCAAATGTGTACTGAATTTATAAAATTCGAGGTCAACTCAAAAAAGTCAAACAGATTATAAAAATGTTTTTATAAACTTAAATCTTGCAAAACTTGTAACTCATTCGTTTTAATTCTGTTTTTCGAGTTTCTTACATGCTTGGATTCCTCATGACAAGTACTATCATTATAAAATATTTCCCTTAATTTACCAGATCAGAAACAGTGAGGATTTTTATAAAATAACTTTTATAAAAACTCTTTTATACACTTAGTTATCGTAAACTTAAAAATGTCATATCTTCTTCGTTATGGCTCGGTTTTTCAAGTTCTTTATATGCTTACGATCCTTGTAATGTGTACTAAATTAATAAAACATAAAATATATACTTTGTTTTTCGAATTCTAACACTAGGTATTAAAACAGTTGGTTATGTTTATGTTTTGTATTTTAGGTTTTATAAATTCATTTCTTAAGAAATCTTGTACAAGTCTTTTACCGTACTTTCTACTATAAGTCTTACATATGTTAGGTCCTCTAAATAGTCCATTGTGATTGTCCAAGTGAATAACAAGTCCTCATGATCTTTTGTATATAACTTTTATAAATAAATCTTTTCACACAAATTAATTTATAACCTATATATATAAATTAACTTCTACTTATATACAATGTGTACTTCCATTTTAAGTATTATTTCACCAATCATAATAGAAAATTCAAACCATATATATCTTTGTAACATTTCATAAATCTTAAAAATAAACCTAGGTGGTGTTTAACATATATAACAAGCATGTACACATAATTAAATGAATGAATGGAAATGTTAAACTTTAAATAGACCTTATAGAAGTGAAGTAGGATGATGAACATAAGCTTACACTTAAGCTTAAACCCAATACATCAAACCCTAAAGAGAAACCCTAATTATCTTCTTGCTTTAAACCCTTGTTATACCACAACCCAAGCTTACAAATCAAACCTAAGCACCTTAGATATGCTTACTAATAATGCTAGAACACTTGTGTTCTTGCACAAATGGGGCATATGAATCTTTCTTGATATTGTGTTTCTGCCGTGAGTTTTACCAAGGAATAAAATGGACTTTTACTTTATGTGGTGTTTAAGTGTGTGTACAAAGCTTTCACAAGGGACTTATTTATACTCAAAGTCACTAGTAAACCACCAAATCAAAACCATGTTCATTTTATTTAGGGGGTTCGGTTTTAAGTATAAGGAATGCATGGTTTAAAGGTTAATCTCATAACTAGTTTCAAGTATCAAGGTTGTGAATAAAAGTCTTATGCATGCATGGTTTCTAGGTGTCCTTGTTGACGTGAATTGGGAGGGGAAAAGGGAGACAAACATTGCCTTGAAATCCCATGAGAACAACTCTATATTTACATGTTGGTTAATAGATAATGTAGTTTAATTATGGGAATGAGTACATAAGATTCTAGAATGAAAATTTTAACTTGATTCTTGCTTTACTTAGGCATGAACGGCAAAAAAATGAGATCAAATGGGTAGAAGTGATGAAATTTTGGGGTATTTGGTGTAATGCTGGGTATTTATTGAAGCATAAATGGGTTTATGGGTTTACATGTGTGCAAAAATATAATTTATTACGAAACATAAACATTTCATGTAACCGATAAAAATAAAATAGGAAAAGTTATAAATTATACTCTTAATAATTATATAACACTTGCTTGACGTAAACTTTTAGTTGTTTGATGCCCGTTTACGTTAAATGTTGATTTTTAGTTTACGCGATTTAACTAGGCGATTTAAATAGAAAAGCAAACGCGCAAAAGCCTAAAATTAAATAATTGAATAATTGAAGTCATAAATGACCTAAAAATGTGAAATGTTACACGGATGCCATGAATGTTTTGGGTGACAATGGAAATGATGTGGCCAAAAATAGTTTAAACGCTTGCATGCACATATATCGGTTTCGTTTAAAGCTTTAGGGGCTTGGTTCTTTTTTAACATTGTTTTATATAATAATAAAAAAATTGCTGAAAGTTTAATGGAGTAAGGACATCCACTAAGAGGAGGTTTATGAAAATGTTTAAAACTCATGAAAAATATATCATAGTTTATATCTATGTGACATGAAGAGATTTAAAATCCTAGACCCTTTTCATAATTTAATGCATGCGTATTTCAGATGGTTGTAAAAGGTTTATACATAGTGATATGAGGTTTATAATATCAAAAGCTTTATAAGTTTGTGATTTGACATGTTATAAACTTATTGAGAAGTTCCATTATTATGAATGCTCTAATGAGAGTATGAATTATGGACAAATTAGTTCCAGAAAGAATAAAAGTTAAGGAAACTAATTACTAAACATCAAATTAAATATCAATACTTATGTTAGTAGTTGGTCACGTGTTTTTGCATAGTTGAAAAAAGCTTCATATATTTTAAAGAATAAAACACTTAATTGGGGAGGTGTCTAATTTTTGTGGAAGTTAGAAAAGCATGAGGTGTCTAAATTTGAAGGGGGTTACATGCTTGTTGAAGAAGCAAATGGAGTGGATTTTATATAATAGAAGGATAATATCTAATTCCACTAATCAACTTGGCTATTTTTATTACATATTATATGTAATCAATCAAGTAGTACCGATCAATCCATGAGTCATGATATCACCCCCTCACCGCAAAAAGATGTACGGGGTTAGGGTTTTCTCGCCGATTTAAACCTTTTAGAGAATCCATTAGTCAAGAGTGCAAACGTTTGGAGTGCATTTAGCCTAGGGCATTTAGATCTAGTGAGTTTTAAATGTGAATCCATCTTGTTTTGGCCAAGGTTATAAATAACGTGAGGCGTGGCGTAGCGATATAGCCAAGCCTCAAGCTTTAGCATGAGGCGTGACAACACGCCGTTGTTAAAGCGTAACTTAAGGCGGCTAATTTTTTTATAGATTTATATCATATTTTATAATTATATGATTGGTAAATATTACTAAATTTAAGCCTCAATCCAAAATATTAGTAAATCCAAGTCCAAATCTTAAAGATTAGAAATCCCCTAAACACTTCAAAAAAACTAGTCATGCCTTACGCCTTTGCCCGCCTTTTTAGGCCTCAACTCATGCCACGCCTAGAGTCAACGCCTTGGTCTATTTTGTAACGTAGACACCGCGCCTCGCGCCTTGGCGCCGCCTTAGCGCTGTCATGGCGCGCCTTTTAGAACCCTGGTTTTGGCACAAGTGGACTTGTTTTAGTAAGTGGTTCATATTCTAATGTTTTTTATTTAAGTTTATATCTTTTGTCTGTTTTCAGTGGGCTCGTTTTTCTGTTACACCTTAAAAAATCCATGAATTAACTCTTTAATTATTATTATATTCTTTGCAACATACAAGTATATTAAAATATGATACCTATATCTCTTCTCCCTTTCTCTCATACCTATGCCAAATCCTAAATCTGTCTACATACCAAACGACCCTTAAGTGTTTGGTTATTAGTTGGCTTGTAGACTAAAGGTTTACTTCTAAATGAAACTAGTTTATCCATCACCATATCTTGTTAAGGTATAACCTTAATCTATACTCTTACAAGTTTAGATTCTTATATGCTACATTTGTGTAAACTTGTTCTTCTAACATAATTATTGTTTTAGATGAAAGACTTGTATATGTTAATAAGTTATATATGTTAGATCTTTGTGAGCAAGTAATTATGCTAAAAATTCTTTAGTTATATATGATAGACTATAAAGTATCATAATAAGCACTAGTACAAATCTAGGATTTGGTCACACATGCTGTTTTTTGAACGGCCACACAATCAGATATTTATGTGACTAAATGTACTAGAATAAAATAAACAGCCACACTTGAACTCATTTTGTGTGACCACTTTGGAATTTCATTGTGACACATTTGAATATTTATGTGACTAGAGGTAACTGGTAATTTTTTGTTCATTATTTAGTCACTTATAATTTGGGACGTGTGATAGATACAAATAAGTTTGAAACATTAGTCACACAATATATATACATATGTAACAAATATATGTCACACAATTGAACAGTGTGATCAAAATCCATATATGGTCACACTAAACCATAGACATACATATAAAACCTAAAAGTTTGGCTCTTCATTCTCCCTCTCCTTCTTCCCGCTACTAATTTTCCCCAAAATCAAAACCCTAAAATTTCCCCCTTATTTCTCCATTGGCTAACACACTCATCTCTCCTTATTTGTTTCAATTTTTTCCATTTTACTTTGAGCGGGATTTCTTCCCCCTCTTAGTTTTCACTTTCCCTTCTCTTTTCTTGTCACCTCTTAGTCCACATAAACATAAACCCTAAATCATTTTTACTTTCTTCTGGTCCACCGCTTGAGTTCAAATATCTTCAAGAACTAGGTATGCAATTTTACTCAAACACCAATTTATTATTAAATTCGAGTTGTTGATGAGATCAATTAGGGGGTTGTTAGTCTAATTTTTAACACCTTTAATACCACCATAAGTGGTGGTTCTAAGCTTTATTGCATATAGACTTCTTGCTTGCCTTGTTCATATGACCTCAGACTAGCAATTATGTGTATAATTTGTCTATTTTGGTTCAATTTTTCATCTTTTTTGAATTAGGGTTCTTTACCTGTACGAAATTGAAGTTTAAACTAAAAATTTTGTATTCAAGTTTTTGAATTAGGGATCTGTTTGAAATTTTAGCTTTTAGTTAGAAGTTGGGTTATGTATTATTGTAAGCTACAAGAATGTTTTGGTGCTATACTAATTACTTGTTTTTCATTTGTTTTATTAAAGATGGGCACTAAGAGTTTATGTCAATAATGACGAGGCATGTAGCTTGAAAGTAAGGTACTTGAATTAATAATTCATGGAAGCATAAACTGACATGGATATTTGGGATTGCTTATTGAATATGCTTAGCTTTTATAACGGTTGTTTTAGATTTCTTATTGAAATTATGTTTTATATATCATCCATACATACGGACTGTTGGATTACTTATAGACTGTCGTATGAGGTGTTGAGGTAGTTTGTCTTAAGAAATGCTCCCAAAGCTGGTAGTTTGGCCTAATATGTCTGATCATTTTTGGTTACAGATTGTGCAGGGATGCGTTGATCTCATACATCACAAGTGGAGACGATACGCAAGTGGTTGGTTCTTTAAGTGTTTTGGCCACGTTCCTGCAAACTAAAGGTTGTACTTTATTTATTATGTCACCTGATGTTTGATTATGCGATCTCATCTCCTTTCTGAATCTGCAAAGCTTGATGAATCAATGCTAGATGCTCTCGGGATCATTCCACAACGTAAACAGCATAAGAAACTCTTGTTGGTTTGTGCTGCTCATTTATCACTTACATTGTAAAATATCATGTTCTCTTCTTTAGAATGTGTAGTTTTAAGTCATTGTGACGAAAATTTGTCTTGTCCAAACCTTCTTTTTGTTAATGGATGGATGATCGATTGATTACTTTAAATTTCCTTTATGCTTTATGGAATGAAGTTTTATTTTTGCCATAATCTACAATGTTGTTATATGTAGAACTGTAAGTACATAAGTACACTACCATATAGGAACCACACACCCGTACAATTGCATTATGTCTTGTTTTAGTCCAGTTTGCACATCAGTATGCGTGATGTCCTTAACAATTTATCTTTGATCATTGTATCCTTAGTAAATGATTCAGTTTCTTAGCTTACTTTACATTTATTTTTATTTTTAAAGTTAGACATTTAAATGTTTGATAAAGAAGTTGAGTTTTTCATTACAGAGCTCAATTTCTAGGAGTATTGAGTAAGTAGTTTTCGTGGATGTCTAAGACTGAACTTTATATGTGTACAATTATATACCATGTAGTCGCTTATGGTAGCTGTAATCGGAAAGTAAAACATTGTGATTCTATATACTTATTGTTTATTGAATTTATGACACAATTGCTGATTGTAACTGAGTAGCAAGACTTGTATATTTCTGTTGTTACATGCCTCACAGTATTATACCCTTTTCTCCTAATACACTTTGACTAGTTGAGTCATAATGCCTTCTTTTTGTCATTGCAGAAAGCCTTAGTTGTTGAGGACAGTGGTGAAGAGCAGCTTTTTGCTTCAAAAAACTACACATCAAAGGATGGTAGTGATGGTGAACTCAGTGTCTACTTACAACGGTTAAAGGTATGATATGCCTCATCAACCTTCAGCATGATATGAGTCATATGACACTGTTTATTAATTGAAATTTTTCCTAAGAAATCAACTTATTAATGCATTCAAGTGGTTTCTCGTTATATACTCTGTTTGCCATTTTCTAGATGGAAGTTATAGCTGTACAGAACTTATATACAAATGTGTCAACTTAATGTGTCATAATATCCAAAACATCAAGACTACAATGAAAGCAAAGCTACAATCATGTTATTAAATTCTGTTGTGCTATCAGTCACTAATATTGATTTTCGGCACATCTAAGGAGTGCGTGATGTGTAGTCTTGGTTAAGTTAGTTGCTTGCACTTCTGAACACAATGTATGTTTTAAACGATACGATATGTTGCCACTGTATGTCGTTATAACAAGCGTGGCTTAGAAAATATCTTTCTTATTGCACACGCAGATTATTAAGAGAGCCGATGAGCGTGAGTGTGACCCATTAGAGTTGAGTGCTGAGTTTTGCCAGGAGTTCTTGACGGACATGGCTGATCTGCAATGCCTGCCTCCTACTGTACAGCCACGTGTATCTGACCATATGGTATGTGTCTATATTTTTTTTACTCCTGAATCGCATATTTATAAAAGTTCACAGGTCTTTTAATAGTTTGTGGTCACAGGATGTTCGTGGTGATCCAGAACAACGACATAAGACGTTCTTACGGTCCTTTATAGACCGTGCCTTTTTACTCCAAAGGTTAGTATATCTTTCGGACATTTATAATTATATTCGTGAGTCCCTTTTCATATCCGGTGCTTTTGTATGGCGAGGCTTCAACCCACAAGTATTACTTTGTCTACATGTCAGTTAGCGTTTCCAATTGCTGTATTAGAACATAAATACATAAAACTCATATGTACGGGATACCTTGATTCAGCTACGGAAGAAGCCATGGAAGAATTCAGAAGGTTTGAAGAGGAAATGTAGCAACAGTCGAACAAGAAGTTGCAGCAACAGTTGAAAGTATGGAGAAAGCTGCAAGGTACACGTCGAATAAATATGTTGAGGCTGCTTTGAATTCAGCAACTGTTGTATTGCCTTATCTTGTCCCTGTAAGCTGCTTCTCATCTCTGTACTTGTATGATATTACATTAATGCTGCCAATATGATATTAATACTGCTCATGGTTAATACTGCTCAACATTAATGCTGCCAATATGATATTAGTGCTGCCTGTTCGTAGTTATTAATGCTTCTTATATATTACTGTTGTTTATTTGTTGAATTATCTAGGTTCACCTGCTAGTCAACTTATTTACTAAACCAAAGGCCATATCTGATATCATAGTTAAGCCAGAAGCGTATCCTAGAATGGATTTAGCAGGACAATACTTGTGATCCTATGATTCTAGATGTATAAATTACTATATGGAGAGCTATCCCGACATCTAGATTACTTGGTCCGTATCACTAGATCAAGTTGAATGATAGGTCGCATATTAAAACACATAAACAAGTATAAATTGATAAACATAAACAAGCATACAATGACAAATTAAGAAATCGAGATATAAACAAAACCAAACATACAGACATCATAATTAATACAAGAGTAATGGCTTAGCCAAGGTAAACTAACCGAGTTAACGAATGATACCAAAAACTAAACGATTAGAAAAATATAAGAATTTACACGTTGTCTCCTATGGATTGGAATGCGTTGTGAGACCTCTTTTGCTCTTTTTCTCTTCTAAAAATCAACCTTTATGGTTTAGGTATCGAGAATATGATTTAGCACACTTAAAACTCGTTTTTGAGTTTTGTATTTATAGGGTCTGGAGTCGGTGTCGATACGGCGTATTGGGGTTTCTTAGAGTAGGGACCACGTTTGATATCTTCCAGAATATTCACCTTCTATATCTTCAATACGACGTATTGGTCTTCTCTGGATATGGCGTATTGATCATGTTTCCTTCGTGGTTTTTGGTGAGTGCAGGCACGGATACGTCGTATCTTCCTTGATGGATACGGCATATTGGTTGTCAAAACAGTAATCTTCAAAATATCTTCCTTTAAGCTCCAGAATGCGCGCCTTTTAGTCATGTTTTACCAAGTACTCCATAATTACTTCAATTCTCAAATACAAACGATTAAGTAACAATTCTTTGCAATAATTATACAAAATAGGTTAATTACATGGGATAAATGATGCTATAAAATAGACGTTATTTGATGTCATCAAATATCCTCCCACTTGAATCCAACTTGACCTCAATGTAGGTCCTTGGTTTTGGATCTATATAGCCTTTGTAAGACAATAGCTAACTTGAATAAATCCAAATCAACTATGTGAGAGACACTGACTATGAATACCAAGTGTTAATGCGGAATCTTAACATAAGTATTAAGAAGAACACAATATAATACTAACTTTGCTATTGATTTCTATTAAGCTTCAATGCTACTATTTGTTATATCAAACTCTATGCCGTAGGGTTCCTTTTATACACCAAGGAAACCCTAAAAGGCTATACAAAACGTGTGAAAAGATAACATATATCTTTTCCTAATATATCTCTAAGATAACACTTATCTATAGAACAGACTTAACTAGACAAGAACAGAACTAACTATTGTTCTGCCAGACTTAACTTAGTACTGGCAGACTTAACTATGTCTACCAGACTTAATTCTATAACTACCAGACTTAAGTCTGTTTACAATAATTCCTAACAATCCTCCCCTAACTTGATCTTCACTTGTGAACTTCAAGTTTCTTTGATTATCTTCATGATAAGCTTCTTGAGGATGTTCTTAACAGCATTCTCGGAATTATTCTTGAACCGCAACTCTGTAAATCACAACTTGTCTTCTGCAACATCTAGTCTTCTAAGTATTATAATTATCTCTATGCAGCAACACTTGACTATCATCTCAGCAACATTAACTATATGTACATCAATTCATAAAGTTTCAGTCTATTCTCATCACTTTCAGGTGTGTTAACTCCTGTGAGAGGTGAATCATTGAAAATTTAATGGATTTGATGTCTCTTTACCAGTTAGCCATTAACTCTGGAGTAGCCAATGTTTGGTTGAAAAACCATGGTACATTGATAACCATTTCAACTCTTTGTACATGAAACATGGTGAGCTGAATTACCATATGATTTTTAGCAAATCATCAGCTATCAACGGATTTGATGTAGCCTTTACCAAGTAACCGTTTGCTCTTGGGCTAGCCAATGCTTCAGTGCAATACTATGGTGCATTGATCACCATACAGTTTTTGGTAAACTGTCAACCATCAACGGATTTGAGAAGTCTTTACCAAAGCCGTTTGCTTTGGACTAGCCAGTCCTTATGTCTGTTAGACATGGTGGACTGATAACCATTTGTTGTGTTAGTGCATAGCACCTCCACCAAGTGTTGTTCTCCTCATCTCCATTCTAGATTGCTAACTCATCAATCTCCATTATTTTCTAATACCAGCTTGCTTCTCCATCATTTTCAAAAGTTTATAACAATCCTCATCTGGTTTTCCTCCTTGAAGTTTCTTGTCCAACATAGCTTTGCATACTTCAGCAGACAAAGGATACTTTCTCTCTATTAGCATATAAACATCTGCAGACTCCAAGTTCAAACAATGTACTCTGCAAGCATCATAGTATCTCCAACAAATTATCCTTTGTTGACCTGGCAAACTCCAAATTGAATCTGTACTAAGGGGTTCTTCAAACATGTTCTTCAAGTATTCCCAAAGTACCTTTTCAAATTCATCCTCTGGCTCATTCATACCATGTTTCTTCATGACAATCCTGTATAGCTCTGTAAGATCATCTCTTGATATGTCAGTCAGCATTGCTCCAAAGCTTATGTATACCATATCAGTTCCATTCTCCCTTACAATCTGGTATACACCTTTCCTTCCTTGCTTAATGATCTTGTAATTGGCTATACTGGGTGATTTTGTAGCTACAGGAACAGGATTAATGGGAATTTTAGTACCTGAAGTAGAATCATCTTTTTCATTAGCTTCATCTGAATCTTCAGCTTCATCCTTATCATGGTCTGTATGGAATCCTTTCCTTGCTATCTGTTTTCTCCTCTTTCCAGTCTTCTTGGTTGGCTTATCATCTTTGTCTTCTTCAATCTTCTCCTCTGTTGGTTGAGTACCTTCATCATCAAACTTTAGCTTCTTTGCAGTTTTAGTTTGAAGCTCTTCACCAAATCTCTTCAAACTTTCCTTTGTTGCTTCAAAGTTCATAGGGACATAGGTATCCAATTGCTTAACCAATTTTTCAAATTCTGCTTTCACTTCTTCAAAATTCAACTTCTTCAATTGAGTCAACTTCCATGTCCCTTGATTCTTTAGAAATTTTGACATATAGTTCCTGAGCTGTGTTTGAGTCATATGCTTATTCCTTTTTGCTCTAGCTCTTTCCTTTGCAAAGTGTTTTCTTCTTTGATTTACCAACTCTACCATCCTTTTTGCATAATCTTCAACAGTAAGATCCTTTCCAAGCACACTCTCCTTCAATTCTGCATTTGCTTCAAGCTTTGCTCTAATAGTATCCCAATCTTCTTCAGTATAAGATTGAGCTTCAAACTGAACTTGAGCCTTCCTTTTCTTTTGTTCCTCTGTTAATTCTTGCTCTTCAGCCATCCTTTGAGCTAGAAGTGAATCCAAATGAACTTGTTTGGCCACTTCTTCCTTTTCCAAAGCTTTTTCTAAAGCATCTAATCTGATAGCTTCAGCAAGTCCTGCTTCTTCTTGAAGAATTTGTTCTTTTGTCTTTCTAGAAGCTTGAGTCTCTTCTTCTTCTGTCATAGGAGCCTTTCCTTCTCTTCCACCTCTGTCTGGAAAAGGTACTGAGACTCTTATGCTATCAGTAGTAACTGGATTACTGCCAGTATTAACATCTTAACTGCCAGCATTAATCTCTTCAATACCAGCATTAACTTTAATGCCACAGTATTAACTTCTTCAAAAGCAGACTTAACCTCTTCAAAGTCCAAACCAGTACCAGCAGATTCTTTTGAACTCTTCCTTCTCTTATATCTCTTTCCTTTATGAACTAACTTGATCTTTTTAACTTTTGTTAAGATTGCAGCAGCTTCTAAAGTTGTAGGGCTTATGTCTTCAACTTGTTCCTCCCCTGAAGCATTGACAGTCTTTGAGGGAGTATTTGATGGAGTAACAAGATCTTGTACCAAAGAAACTAGAGGATCTAAATCATGAGTCTTCCTCCTATGAGCCTCTGTTTCTTCCTCCTCAGAATCAGACAAAAGAACCCTCTTGGTCTTTCTCTTCAAAGCAACCTCCAAAGACTTGACTCTTTCCACCAAAGTGAGGATAGCCTTCCCAAAGGTCTGTTTGGTTTCCTTGAGCTGCTTCTCCAAGTCGTCAATCCGTGTCATTAACTGGGAAGTAGTAGCTTCTTGGCTAGGTGTAGGTGGTTGTTGATCAGTTGATGGGTGTTCAAAGGTATGCTTCATTGGTTCACGTGCAGGTGAAGGTGTAGGTGAAGGGGATGCATTGGTAGTTTCAGCAATAGGTGTAGGTGGTGCAGGTTGAGATAAAGGTGGAATAGTTGTGGCTTCAGATGGTATAGGTTGTGTTGTAGGTGGTGTTGGTGGTACTACACTAGATGATGGTTGAGGTTGAGTGGCATATAGAGCTTCTTGTCCTGCACTTGAATTAGCAATAGACAACATAGCAGGCAACAAAGGTCTTGGTACCCCTCTAAAACCCCTTTTCATATTTCCAAAAATCTTTTTGGTCAAAGTCACAGCCAGATAAGGGTGTTTGTTTTCAGTTTGTATATCCAAAATCATTTGTAGAAAACGAGGATACATCAAAATACTCTTGTTTTGCTTTTCAAGTTTTGCCACCATGCCATCAAAATTAGTTTGAAAAATTATAACTCTGCAGTGGAAAGTCAAAATCAAGGCAGTAGCAATATTGGCTACCTATTGATCCCATCACCACTTTTAGAGCTCATACAATGTAAAATATGTGTGGATAAGATATCTCCTTTGTGTGGTGTTGAAAAAAGCTTTGCCAAAAGGTAAAAGATCCATCAGTAGGTACCCCATATGCCCCATCCCTCAAATAAATCTCATTGTTGGAACATGGTAATCCCTGAAGCATCTGCTAATTGAAGCTTACTTCTAATAGATGCCTCAGTGATTGTATACTCAATAGTATCAATAGTTGCTTTTAACTCGAGAGTCCCATCAGCAAGAGTTTTGGCAGTAGCAGTCTGCCAAAACTATTTGACTAGGGAATCATGGATAGTAGGATTAGTAGTTAAAGCATACCTGAGGTTGGAACCTCTTAGAAAATCCACTATCTCTGCAAACCCTGCACTTTCGTCAGGTTTGCGCAAAAATCCCACTTGATTATGTTTGTCGCAGTATTTTAATTGAGCCATGATTTGAAAGTTGCAATAAAAGGTAGTGATGTGGACAGAGAATTACTGGGTTTAGGTACGAGTGAGGTTCTAGATGCTGGTAAAAAGAAAATTGAATATATCCTTTGTAAAGATAAAGAAGATTTTTACTTTGATAAGAGGGAGATAGTAAATAAAAGATAAGTATGAAAGAGAAATCAAACTTTATCTATATATAGCTTCTCTGTTAACGACAATAAGCACCGTAAAATCTGGAACGGTAACATTTCAACAGTGTTGATAACAGCAAAAAATCAATTTTCCCGGCAACCAGCACTCTACGGTAACCTAACTGATGAAATTTAAACTACCAGACTTAACTTTGCGTCAACCAGATTAAGTAGGTTTTCAACATGAATTTAACTATTTTTCAACCAGATTTAAGTATTTACTAAAAGACTTTACAAAACAACAGACCTTATCACCTTCTTACATCTGCAAATCTATGTTATTCCTGCAAGAATTAGTCTAAAAACAAAGAAATACATGCCGCATGAGGTTTGTATAACACCAGAATTTAACTTTTATACTAAACTACCAGAATTAATACTACTAACTACCAGAATTAATACTACTAACTACCAGAATTAATACTACTAACTACCAGAATTAATACAAACTATATAACTAAGCCTCCCCTTAAACGTAGCTATAAGTTTATCATACCTATATGAACCACTAAGAAATTAAACCTTGGTCCATCAAAAGGTTTGGTCAATAGGTCAGCTACATTTAAGTCTGTGTGAATTTTCTCCACCCTAATGAGCTTCTTCTCATAACAATCTCTTATAAAATGGTGGCGTATCTCGATGTACTTTGTCTTGGAATGATACACTGGGTTCTTCACAATGCAAATTTGATTTCATTTATCAGTGTGGATTTTGGTATTCATGAAATGTAACCATAGTATAGCGTGGATTTTGAACAATAGAATACTTGTCTACAGCAAATTTGTAGACAGGGCTACATTTCAGCTTCAGTTGTAGAAGTAGCCACTATGGTCTGTTTCTTGCATTGCCACGAGATTAGTCTTTATCCAAGAAATTGACAACCACCTGTTGTGGATTTCCTGTCAAGGTTTGACCCACCATAATCACTATCAGAGAAAGCTTCCAGGTCAAAAGGTGATTCTCTAGGATACCATAAGCCCAAATTGGGTTTGCCTTTTAGTAATTAAAGATTCTCTTACAGCTTTGAGATGTGAAGTCTTGGATTGACTGGGGAAAACGAGAACAAGTACATACTGCAAACCATTATATCAGGGCCTAGAGCAGTTAAATACATGAGAGAAACCTTAGCATGCGATCTGTATAAAGGCGTGTACATACACATCAACAGCCTTCCTCATCTTTTGGCAATGCCACTTTGGTCATCCATGGTTTTATTGCTGTTTTCAACATTACACAGATCAATTTTCTTGAGTATCTCAAGCTACATACTTGTCCTGAGTTTTGAAGATTATTCTTTATTTTGTTGGACATGTAATCCTAGGAAAAACTGTGAGTTCACCCATAAGAACTCATCTGAAATATTGCTTTTCTTCAAGGCTTATATCTCATCACACTAAGACTTTTTTGTAGATCCAAAAATGATATCATCAACATACAATTGTACCAGCATGATATCCTTTTGTACTTTTTAATAAATAAAGTCTTGTTAATAGTACCACTCTTGTATCCATGTTTCTCTAGAAATGTTGATAGTGTAGCATACAAAGCATACTAGGAGATTGATGCAGTCCATATAAAAGCTTTGACCACTTTATAAACCTCTTTGGGTGATCAGGATCTAACAAAGCCAGGAGGTTGTGGGGAGGGGAATCACCACATAACACCTCTTAATCTATAGTGCATACAAAAGGCACTTTTTAACATTCCATTGGTATACTATGAACCACATTAAATGAGGCAAAGGCTAAAATAATTTGATAGGCTTCAGTCTTGCACAGGACGCAAAAACCTCATCATAGTCAATACCCCCTCCTCCTGTCTGTGACTTTGGGCCACCAAATCTTGACTTATTTCTATCAAATACCAATCCTCTTTCATCTCTTTCTATCTCTGTAGACCCTATTTTGTACCATATAAAAAATAAAAATCCTTCATTCCTTGAATGTAGATCTACAAGGAACCCATACCTGTTGCAGCTTAACTGTAACAAACTCCTCTTGCATGGCTTGAACCAAACTGTCTTTCTTGTAGAGCAATCAGAAATCTTTTTAGGTTTCCTCTGAGATAGAAAACAGGCAAACAAACAATGTTGTTGATCTTTGTGATTGTTTCTTTGTTGCTTTTGAATATAGTTGATAAGTGCATGAGCTCCTGATTTTTGCTGCACTTTGCTTCTAGTTTACACAGCCGACTTAGGATCATAAAGTATTTGACTTTTTGGGTGAATATTGTGAATCCTAAGAATAGGAGTGGGACTGCCTTCAATTACTGTTAGTAAGCTGTTGAGTCAGATACCTACACCTTCTTCATCATAAGAAAGGCATCATTAAAAATTCATGTCTCAGATTGTGAAAAATTTTGAGCTCTGGCATAGCTGGGATCATCAGGATTCACAGCTCACCATGTATTAACTGTTCTTACCAGAATAACTTAAAGGAGTGTTGGCGCTGATCGCGCGCCGTCTTTAGGTACTGTCCCTAATTGCTTTTGAGCGGAATTCTAGCTTTTGGAGAGGAAGTTGGAAGTAAACGCTCAAAAGCATTTAGGGACAGTACCTGAAAACAACTCTACCAGCACTCCTTCAGTTAATTCTGGTAGTGAACCAGTTAATACTGGTGAGCTTGATCCTGATGATTCAGCTATGCCAGAGCTCAAAATTTTTCACAAGTCTGAGACATGAATTTTTAATGAGGCTTCTTATGATGAAGATGGTGTGGTAACTGACTTCAACAGCTTACTAACAGTAATTGAAGGCAGTCCCACCTATATCATTAGGGGTTCACAATATTCACCCAAAAAGTCATTTACTTTTGATCTATAGTCGGCTGTGTAAACTAGAAGCAAAGTGCAGCAAAAATCAAGAGCTCGTGCACTTATCAGCTATATTCAAAAGCAACAAAGAAACAATCACAAAGATCAACAACATTGTTTGTTTGCCTGTTTTATATCTCAGGAGGAACCTAAAAAGATTTCTGAAGCTCTACAAGATGACAGTTGGGTTCAAGCCATGCCAAGAGGATGTTGTTTACAGTTTTAAGCTTGCAACAGGTATGGGTTCTTGTAGATCTACCTCAAGGAATGAAGGTAATTGGTACAAAATGGGTCTACAGAAATAAAAGAGATGAAAGAGGAGTAGTTATCAGAAATAAGGCAAGATTGGTGGCCCAAGGTCACAGACAGGAGGAGGGTATTGACTATGATGAGGTTTTTGCTCCTGTGGCAAGAATGGAAGCTATCAGATTATTTTTAGCCTTTGCCTCATTTATGGGGTTCATAGTATACCAAATGGATGTAAAAAAGTGGCACTTTCTGTATGGCACTATAGGGATGAAGAGGTTATGTCTCACAACCTAATGGCTTTGTTGATCACTGATCACCCTAAGAAGTTATAGTGGTCAAAGCCTTGTATGGACTGCATCACACTCCTAGGGCTTGGTATGCTACTCTAGCAACATATATAGAGAAGCATGGATACAAGAGGGGTACTATTGACAAGACTTTATTTATTAAAAATGACAAGAAGGATATCATACTGGTTCAAGTATATGTTGATGATATCATTTTTGGATCACAAAAAAAGTCTTAGGTGTTATGAGTTTGATAGCATGATGAAAAGCATTATTTCAGATGAGTTCTTATGGGTTGAATCACAATTTTTTTACTAGGATTACATGTCAAACAAAATTAGAAAGGAATATTCAATCTCAGGACAAGTATGTAGCTGAGATACTCAGTAATTTGATATTGTAAGTGTTGAAAACGGCAATATACAACATGGAGACCAAAGTGGCCTTTGGCAAAGATAAGGAAGCTGTTGATGTGGATGTACACTTATACAAGATCCATGGATTGGTTTCTCTCATGTATTTATTGCCTCTAGGGGCTGATATAATGTTTTGCTGGATTGTACTTGTTCTCGTTTCAGGTCACTCCAAGACTTCACATCTCAATGCTGTGAAGAGAATCTTTAAGTACCTTAAGGGCAAACCCAATTTGGGCTTATGGTATCCTAGAGAATCACCTTTTGACCTGGAAGCTTTCTCTGATAGTGATTATGGTGGGTCAAACCTTGACAGGAAATCCACAACAGGTGGTTGTCAATTTCTTAGACAAAGACTTATCTTATGGCAATGCAAGAAACAGACCATAGTGGCTACTTCTACAACTGAAGCTGAATATGTAGCTGCTGCAAATTGCTGTAGGGACAAAGTATTCTAGGTTCAAAATCAATGCTAGACTATGGTTTCATTTTCATTGAATACAAAATCCCATTGATAATGAAAGCACAATTTGCATTGTGAAGAACCCAGTGTATCATTCCAAGACAAAGCACATCGAGATACGCCACCATTTTATAAGAGATTGTTATGAGAAGAAGCTCATTAGGGTGGAGAAAATTCACACAGACTTAAATGTAGCTGACCTATTGACCAAACCTTTTTGATGGACAGTTTAATTTCTTAGTGGTTCATATTGGTATGATAAACTTATAAGCTCGTTTAAGGGAAGTACCATTTGCAAAAAATACAGAGCACCATTCGAGATAATGGATGTCAAAATCTAATAGGCTTAGTTATATAGTTTGTATTATATTCTGGTAGTTAGTTAGTATTAATTTCTGGTTTAGTTCGTAGTATTAATTCTAGTAGTTAGTAGGATTTAATTTGGGTAGTTAGTTTAAGTTAATTCTGGTTTATACAAACTCCTGCAGCATGTTTTTCTTTGTTTTAGACTAATTCTTGCAGGAATAGCATGGATTTGCAGATGTAAGGAAGGTGTGATAAGGTCTTTGTTTTGTAAGTCTTTAGTAAATACTTAATTCTGGTTGAAAAAGAGTTAATTCAGGTTGAAACATACTTAATTCTGGTTGACCAAAGTTAAGTCTGGTAGTGTAAATTTTCATTCTGGTAGGTTACCGTTAGTGCTGGTTGCGGGAAAATTGATTTTTGCTGTTTAAACACTGTTTAAATGTTACCGTTACAGATTTTTACGGCGCTATTGTCGTTAACAGAGAAGCTATATATAGATAAAGTTTGATTTCTCTTTCATACTTATCTTTTATTTACTATCTCCCTCTTATCAAAGTAAAAAATCTTCTTTATCTTTACAAAGGATATATTCAATTTTCTTTTTACCAGCATCTAGAACCTCACTAGTACCTAAACCCAGTAATTTTCTGTCCACATCACTACCTTTTATTGCAACTTTCAAATCATGGCTCAATTAAAATACTGCGACAAACATAATCAAGTGGGATTTTTGCGCAAACCTGACGAAAGTGCAGGGTTTGCAGAGATAGTGGATTTTCTAAGAGGTTCCAACCTCAGGTATGCTTTAACTACTAATCCTACTATCCATGATTCTAGTGGTAAAATAGTTTGGCAGACTTGCACTTCAAAAACTCTTGCTGATGGACTGCTCGAGTTTAAAAAGCAACTATTGATACTATTGAGTATACAATCACTGAGGCATCTATTAGAAGTAAGCTTCAATTAGCAGATGCTTCAGGGATTACCATGTTGCCAAACAATGAGATTTTTGAGGGGATGGGGCATATGGGGTATCCTACTGATGGATCTTTTACCTTTTGGAAAAGCTTTTTCACACCCCAATGGAGATTCTTAGTCCACCATATTTTACATTGTATGAGCTCTAAAAGTGGTGGATGGGATCAATTTGGTAGCAATATTGCTACTGCCTTGATTTGTCTTTCCACTGGCAGAGTTTATAATTTTTCAAAACTAATTTTTGATGGCATGGTGGCAAACTTGAAAAGCAAAACAAAGTTTTTGATGTATCCTCGTTTTCTACAAATGATTTTGGATATACAAACTGAAAACAAACACCCTTATCTGGCTGTGACCTTGACCAAAAAGATTTTTGGAAACATGAAAAGGGGTTTTAAAGGGGTACCAAGACCTTTGTTGCCTGCTATATTCCTCTACTGTTGATCCAAGTGCAGGGACAAAGATAGCTCCAATCTGTCACTCAACCTTAACCATCATCTACTGTGGTACCACCAACACCACCTACAACTCAACTTATACCATCTGAAGCCACAACTATTCCACCTCTATCTCAACCTGCACCACCTACACCTATTGCTGAAACTACCACTGCATCCCCCTCACCTTCACCTTTAATGCACAATGGAACAATAGAGCATACTTTGAACAACCTTAACTGACCAACAACCACCTACACCAGGACAAGAAGCTACACTAAACCCAGTTATTGACAAGGATGGTGAATTTGGAGAAAGTAGCTTAAGGAAACCAGACGACCTTTGGGAAAGACTATACTCACTTTGGTGGGAAGGAGTAAAGACTTTGGAGGTTCTTTGAAGAGAAAGACCTAAGAGGGTTCTTTTGTTTGATTTGGGAGGCAAGAAGAAACAAGGCTCAGGGGGAGGAAATGACTCATGATTTAGATCCTCTGGTTTCTTTTGGTACAAGGGGAGGAAAAGTCAAGATGATCCTCTAGTTTCTTTGGTACAAGGGCTGGTTACTCCTTCTAAGACTACTGTCAATGCTTCAGGGGAGGAACAAGTTGAAGACATAAGCCCTACTACATTAGAAGCAGCTAAAACTCTCTCCAGGGTTGCTTCTCAAAAGCCAAAGTCAATAGATAAGGGAAGGAGGTATAAGAGAAGGAAAGAGACTAAGGGAAAGAAGGTTGTCACTAGCTTGGATTTTCAAGAAGAAGTTAGTACTGGGTATGCTGAAGGAGTTAATACTGGCAGTATTAAAGTTAGTACTGTTAGTGGCAAAGTTAGTACTGTTAGTGGACAAGTTAGTACTGACAGTATTAAAAAGTCCATTCCTTCCCCTGATAAAGGCCAAAGAGAAGGAAAAGCTCCTATGATCATTGAAGAAGCTCCTAAGAAGACTAAGGAACAAATTCTACAGGAGGAAGCTAGTCTCGCTGAAGCTATCAGATTGGATACTTTGGAGAAAGAAGAAGAGGCTAAACAAGTACACTTGGATTCTCTCTTAGCACAAAGACTTGCAGAAGAAGAAGAATTAAATGAGCAACAAAAGCAAAGAAGAGCTCAAGTTCAATTTGAAGCTCAGCATTACACAGATGAAGATTGGGATCTTATTAGAGCAAAGATTAAAGCTAATGCAGAGTTGTCAAAAAGTGTGCTAGGAAGTGGCTTACAAGAAGAAGACTTTGCAAAGAAGATGGTTGAACTAGTAAATCAAAGGAAGAAACACTTTGCAGAGGAAAGAGCAAGAGCTAAAAGAAATAAGCCCATGACCCAATCATAGCTGAGAACATATATGATGAATTACTTGAAGAATTAGGGGACATGGAAGCTGTCTCAGCTGAAGAATTTATGTTTTGAAGAAGTAAAAGAAGAATTTGATAAGCTGGTGAAATAGGTTGAATCTTTTGCACCTATAAACTTTGAAGGTACAAAAGATAGTCTAAAAATATTTGGTGAAGAACTTCAAACAAAGACTTCAAAAAGACTAAAGAGTGATGAAGCAAAAGATGATGAGTCTACCAAGAAGACTGGGAAGAGGAGGAAACAGATAGCTAGGAAATGATTAAATTCTGACAAGACTGATGAGGATGAATCTCAAGCTAGTAAAGATGTTGATCCTATTTCAGGTAATAATATTAATCCTGATCTTGTGGCTATAAAACCCACATGTATAGCTACTTATAAGATCATCAAGCATGGAAAGAAAAGTATGTACCAAATTGTTAGGGAAAATGGAACTGATATAGTGTACATAAATTTTGGAGCTATGCTGAAGTACATAACTATGGATGATCTTACTGAATTATATAGGATTGTCATGAATCGATATGGTATGAATGGACCAGAAGATGAGCTTGAAAAGGTACTTTGGGAATATTTAAAGAATATGTTTGAGGCACCCCTTAGTACATATCCTATTTAGAGTTTATTATGTCAACAAAGAATCATAAGTTAGAGATATTATACTACCTGCAGAGTACATTGCTTAAACTTGGAGTCATCAGATATTTATATGTTGACTGAAAGAAAATATCCTTTATTTGCTGAGGTATGCAAAGCTATGCTAGATAAAAAGCTTCAAGGAGGAAAACCAGATGATGATTGTTAAAAACTTTTGAAAATGATGGAGAAGTAAGATGGCATTAGGAAGTAGTGAAGGTTGATGAGTTAGATATCTAGGATGGAGATGAGGAGAACAACACTTGGTGGAGGTGCTATGCACTAACATAACAAATGGTTATCAGTCTACCATGTCTAACAGACATAAGGACTGGCTAGTCCAGGAGCAAACGGCTCTTGGTAAAGACTTCTCAAATCTGTTAATGGCTGACAATTTGCCAAAAATTGTATGGTTATCATCTTACCATATCTAGTTAGTAAAGAGTTGGCTAGCCCACAAGTTTATGGATTGTGGTAAAGGCTATAGAAAAACCATAACTAGTCCATGAGATTATGGCTTATGGTAAAGACAAATTGCAAATCCATATTAGATGGTTGACTTTACCAAAAAGTGGATGGTATGTCAACTCACCAAGTTTCATGTACAAAGAGTTGACATGGTAATCAATCCACCATAGAATTTACCTTTTCTAGGTGCCAAAGGATTGACTAGCCCTGAGCAAATAGCTACAAGTAAAGGCATATCAAATCCGTTTATGGCTATAATGGTTTACCAAAAACCATATGGTATTCAACTCACTAATGTTTCATGTACTGAGAGTTGAAATGGTTTTCAGTCGACCATGGACATACACCTTTCTGGTGGCCAAAAGACTGACTACTCTAGAGTAAATGACTAACTGGTAAAGAGACATCAAATTCATTTAAAGTTTCAATGATTCACCTCTCACAGGAATTAACACACCTGGAAGTGATAAGAATAGTCTGAAACTATATGATTTGATTGCTGATATGAAGGGTTGCTGAAAAGCTTTGAAGAATAGTTGCTGCAAAGATCAAAAGGAGATGATTTGAAGAATTATAGTTCAAGAATAATTCGAAGAGTTTTATTTACAACATCCTTAGGAAGCTCAAATTGAAGACACTTGAAGAAACTTGAAGTTCACAAGTGAAGATCAAGTTAGGGGAGGATTGTTGGGAAATAGATTGTAAAAGACTTAATACTAGTAGTATAACAGTTAAGTCTGGTAGTATTAGTTAGTTCTGGCAGTACTAAGTTAAGTCTGGCAGTACTAAGTTAAGTCTGGTAGTACTAATGTTAGTACTCGTAGAGTAGCAATACTATAGTTAGTACTGGTCGTATTTAGTTAAGTCTGTTTATGTAACAGAATAGTAATAGTTATCTTAAAGATATCTTAGAAAAGGATATGCATTATCCTTTCACACGTTTTGTAAAGCCTTCTAGGGTTTCCTTGGTGTATGAAAGGAACCCTACGACATAGAGTTTTATATATCGAATAGAAGCGTTGAAGCTTAATAGAAATCAATAGCAAAATTATTATTATATTCTTCTTAATACTTGTGTTAAGATTCTGCATTAACACTTGATATTCATAGTCAGTGTCTCTCACATAGTTGATTTGGATTTATTCAACTTAGCTATTGTCTTACAAAGGCTATATAGATCCAAACACAAGGACCTATAGCAAAAATTTAACTCCTCCATCCAAGTGTTTCACCATTGCATCAAAGATATATTTAGATAGATTGAACTTCTGATTAGTTGCCAAGCAGAAGATCAAAGAAGTCATAGAACTACTAAACTCATTCCATGCAGTGGTTTTAGCACTTAAGCATTGAGTAATAGTATGAATGATATATTTCCACTGAGGAGAGAAAAAGGCCTTATAAAAAGTAAGCTTTTGAGAAGGCTTTTCCTACCCCATACGCGCTAATTCTTCAAAGATAGTAGCAGTTGGAAGACAAGCAGTACCTTCTGCATCATCTAAATGAAGATCTCTCCTAATGCTTGACTCTGTAACAATAACCCTCTTCTTATCAACTAGGGCTTGTATCTGTCGCACTCCATTAACTGTCTCTAACTTGGCAGTTGCCCAAAATTGTTTAATGCAAGACGTGTAGATCACCGGATTGACTGTTAAAGCATATGCAACAAAACTTGCCTTTAAGAAATCAATTATCTCTGCAAACCCATCACTTTCTTTGGGTTTTTCAAAGAAGACGACCACATTTTGTGTTTCAGCAAACTTAAGGCTTGTCATGATGATGAACTTGATGATCAAAGATGAAAATTGAATTAGGGTTTATGGTTAGAGAGTGTTTGAATAAGTAAAATCGAATAAAGAAGTAAATGAAACCCTTAATCAAAGTATTTATAGAATCACCCTCAACAGTAGAAACTTGAACTGGCAGCATTAACATATTCTTAACAGCAGAAACCAATACAGATAGTACTAATTTAAGCCTAACAACATTAAGTTCAAACTGAGCAGCATTAAAAGAATACACCAGTAATCATTTAATGTTCATTCCAATAAGTAATTTTCACCATCAAATTTGATTCACACATACTCTCTTTCTGTTTTTATGCTCACAATATCTCTCAATTCTTTTTGCTAATATAATTACTCATTTCTGTTTTTATGCACACATCTCTCTTTCTGTTTTTAAGCTCACAAAATTTGCCTTGGTCTCATAAATCTATGTATGCCGCTATGATTAGAGAATCCCTAATAGCTCTAATGTCCGCGACGGGTGAGATACGTTTCTTCATAGTTAACCAGTAGAGTTGAGTATATCCCTTTGCTACAAGACGAGCTTTATAGGTGTGTACAGTACCATCCACGTCAGTCTTTTTCTTAAAAATCAACTTACTCCTAACAGTCCTACAACCAGGAGAAAGATCGACAGGACCCATACCATATTGTCCATCATGGATTGTATTTTCGCATTCATAGCATCATCCATTATTAGATTTCAGAATCTAACATCGCGACTTTATAGCTAGTGGGTTCATTATGACCCCCTAGGCTATGTTCCTCCACTTCTACATTTAGACTTAAACGATTTGGAGCTCGACGTGTCCTTTCAGACCTACGAATCGAAATATCTTCCTCGGAGGTGGTTCAATACCTGCAACCACTATAGAAATTTCGTAGTGATTTTCAGAAGGTGGGTGTATCTTCATCTTGAATTTCTTCAAAGATCCCTGGCTCTCCCATGACTTTGAGTAGAGCTTTTTCTCAAAGAACTCAGCTACTCGCAGACAAATATTTTGTTTTCAGGTGGGAAGAAGAAATAGAACCCATATTTCCTTTTGGGTATCCTATGAGATACACTTAAAGATCTTGTGTTCGAGTTTGTCGGTGTATCTCTCTTCATAAGACGCCTCACATCCCAGACCTTTAAGTAAGACAATTTTGGAACTTTTCCATACCACAATTCATATGGTGTCTTATCTACCTTCTTTGTTGGAACCATATTGAGAATGCGTGTTGCAGACTTATAACAACCGTCAATTTTCGGAACATATTTAAATAAATAATTTCATATTTTTATTATTACATGTTGTGTTTAGAAAATTTATTTTTCAGTTATTTCAATTCGAGAACGAAAAAGGATATAATTTAATTCAGAGAATTTATCAAAAAAAAACGAACCATTAAATCACGTTTTCACGATTCGGACTCTAAAGCAATTTGATATAAAACGACATTCCGGACAACTTTTTAGTTTTGACCAAGGCCCGAAAAAGGTCAGAAAGTGACTGAAATGCCCTCGCAAGATTTAGAAACGTGAAAATAATTAAATTATATTTAATTGAACGGTTTTATTAATAAACAACATATTTAATAAATTTTCGTCATCATTTTATTCGAAAAAGTTTGTGAATAACGCGAATATATGGTTGAAATTTATTTTTATTTTTTATTTTATTTCGACGAGACGTAACTGTTCTTAAATAAATATACGACATTTTTTATAAGTGTTAAAAAATATTATGAATATTATCAAGTAAATATCGTTTGTGTTGGGAAAAAATTATTTGAAAAACAATTGCGCAAGTTTCGAGTGGTGAATCATTCGTAAGCGGTGCTTCAATCGAGTCCGAAGACTATTTTACAAATAATACTCGAAAGTTACACTTTAGGTCCCTGGGAAATATTTATAAAATTTACCCTCATCTATCATACACTTTACACTTTTATTTTATATCTTCTATATTTATTTTATATATATATATATATTAATATATATATAAAATCTACTTTTTATTTAAAAATAAAATAACAAACCCATAAAACCCTACACTCTACACACCTCTTCTCTCTAAAAATATTACGGCGCCTTAAAATGAGTTTTGCGGCCACCAGAAAAATTTTTCGCGAGGACGCCGTACCTCACAGCATCTTCCGGCCTACAAACCTATCTTCTCTTCAACCTCTTCGTCACCTCTACCTTCGGCCACCCTCATCGAACTTCACCAACCCCATCTGGTCTCTTCTTCGTCGCACCTGTCAACGGAAGCACCCCTCCATTATCCGCCTCCGTCAGGCATTGTTCGCCACCACCCTCACGCCATCTTATCATCCCACGCACTTTGCCACATTACCACCACCTCTCATCTCCTTCTAGAACATCATCGCCACCATGCAACAGCCACCTTATCTTCGGTGCACCACAATCGCAACTCTCATTACCACTACCTCCCACCATGTCAACCGTGCAAATCACACCCTATAGCTAAACAGCGGCAGCCACCAAGATCTGCCACACCGACGCATGCACGCAACCCTCACCACCACTGTCACAGCCTTGTACCACCACACTTCACCATTCATTTTTGAGTTTGGTTGGTTATATCATCAGATTGGATGCGTTTGGTTTTGTTTTTCATAGGTTAGGGTGCGTTTGGCTGTAACAGCCCAAATGGGCCGTTTGTTTCTGGGTTTACCAACTGTTAGGGTGCGTTTGGTTTGGGCAGAAACGCCGTAGAGTGCGTTTGGTTTGCTGAGTTACACCCAAGGGGTGTGTTTGGTTTGGCATTTAACGCCAACAAGGGGCGTTTGGTTCTGTGGATAACATAGCATTTAGGGGTGTTTGGTTCGCTGTTTAACAGCAATATGGTGTGTTTGGTATAGCAGTAAGGGTGTGTTTGGTTCAGCCCATATGGGGTGTTTGGTTTTGCGTTTAATAACCATTAGGTTTGTTTGGTTTTGTTTTCTTTACACAGCCTTAGGTTGTGTTTGGTTTTTATATATATTGTTATTTTATTGTGTTATGTTAATGTATATTGAAACGCGCGTATTTTTGCAACTTGGATATGAATAAAGCAGGAAAAATATTGAAATTATATGCATAGGAAAAGTTTTATAAACGAATAGGTCATGCCGAAATTTCTATAAATTCCTATACTTAGTAATTTTTACTATAATCCTAATATTTTAGAAACCCGATAAAAAGGACAAATATATATAGTCTTAAGATATACTTTTACAAAAGAGACAATTATTTTAATTACAACCCGTTAAGAAAACAAAATATAAATTTATAATATATTATTTTATAAATTCCTGACTAGAAAATAAAGTCATTTCTTTCGTGACAACTTTAGAAACCTTGTTTACCTAATGCGTAACCTTAAAACGTACGATTATTTTTATGCAAGAACGTTTTATTTATTTAGTAAAGTGAATTTCGAAAACGTGTCGAATTATATTGTTACGATTCATTTTTCTTACGGTTTCTCTAAAATAATACGTGTTAAAGTATTATATGTTGCGAACTTAATTTTTTGTTTGTTTGTCTTTATTATATGATCACGCCACATGAATTATTTATTTGTTTCATTTTCATATGTTAATAAATACGGAAATATCTACATATCTTGGTGTATTCTTTTCGATTATATTTTATTTAACCAACCACCAAACCTCATCAATGAAACCTCATTCTTTATCAAAGTGTCGCGTTGACGTATACCATTTAACGGGGGAACCCAAATTCAAGTATCGTATGCAGTAGGATATGCCGTTAAATTAAGCTGCATCTTTTGGGTGAGTGTTCAATTCTCTGTTTGTAGCTGTGTTTTATTGCATTTTTGCTAGTCTCTCTGCAACTCTAGGTGAGTTCATAACTGCCCCACCTATTTCTCTTTTAATGTTTTCTTCACAACTATTTTCGGGTGAGAATAACATGCTCGTTTATTTAAGCAAATTATTGGTTACTACTACTAAGCGTTACTTGAAGTTATTACTAATGCTTTTACTTGCCTACCACATGAATTTCTAAAAGGTTTGATACTTGGTTGTTTACTCATGAATTTATTAAAGCTTGATGTGCTTACTATATGATTTGAGATCATCGATTATCTATTTACAAAACCGTGAGTTTTGAACACATACTTTGTTTTTTTTCTAATGGAACACAAGTGCTTGAAGGGTATGCCTGACCCGCTTATGAAACTATCTGCATGAGTCACTATTGCCAAAGACCCCGACATCATGAACTGTTAATTGCCTATAATGGGTGAGCGCTAGTACAAATAAATAGATCTATTGGGTTTGACAGCCCTGTCCGGGGGTATGAATCGAATCCTTTCGAGCACCCAGTCAACGGACAATTTGTATTTAGAATTTAGGTATAAGGCAATAATACCTACTTCGGGGGCAAACAAGAATGCATATGATATGTGTTAACGTCAAGGTTTCGGTGTCATGAGCTCAATGCAAGCAAGATGAATTGATACATTGTATTCGTTGCAATGTATTCTGTTGAAATTTTTAATATGAATACTGTGCTGGTTGGTTCTTATACCTTGTGATCCACTACTAGGCATATTTGATTTATTAAATTACTACTCGGATTTCGATAACAATTCTTCTAAATATTGTAACGCTACTTTTCTTACTGAAATATTACTCGATTTATTTCAATACTGTTTTTACTTAAACCTATGAATTCACCAACATTATTGTTGACGTTTTTGCATGTATTTTCTCAGGTTATTATCTTGCTAGCTGAGCTTTAGGTGCTTTCGAGACGCGTGGTTATCATACAAAACTAAGGACTCAGTTTTCTTCAGATGCGATAAATTATTTTTCCTTAATCATACAAAATGACATGTTTGACTTGTGATCTTGTTAATAGAAATTAGTGGGACCTGATTTTCATTGAAATTTTAATCGAATGTGACATTTCATTAACGTCTCTTTTGAGGTCGTTTTCTGTAACGTGTACTTTATACTATGAAGTAGCACCCCAAAGTGGTATTCCGCTGCGTTGTGATTTTATGGGGTGTAAAAGAACTTAGAGCATTATACCAAAAAGGATAATCGGCAGAGTCTTGTAGATTCATAATAGATCGAACCAATCTAACAAAGTGCCGGTTTCTCTCTCTGAACTCTATTATGTTCGTGGTGTGTATGGAGGTGTAATGTTGTTGAACAATTTCATTAGCTTTTAGTTAATCTTTTAAAACTCTACCTGGCTTATGTATTTCGCTACCACCGATCTGAGCGTATTGCCTTAATGGTCTTCCGAGTGGATTTTTCACTTCATTCTATACACTTTGAACATTCAAAGACCTTATGTTTATGTTTAAGAAGATAAACATAACCATAACGACTATAATCATCAGTGAATGTAATGAAGTAGCTAGCACCTTGTCTTGACACATGTCTAAGTGGACCACACACATTAGTATGTATTATTCCAAGAAGATCTTTTGCCCTTTCGTTACTATAAGGAAAAGGTTTCTTTGTCATCTTGCCAGAGAAAACTAGATTTACATTTTCAAACGATTCATCATACGTTGATTTTAACAGCCATCCTGTTGAGTGTTTAATACGTTTCTTGTTTATATGAGCAAGGCGGCAGTGCATAGATAAGTAGAGTCCAGTTATGTTTGACACTCTTTATGCAAATATTATAGATAGAATTATTGTTTGGTACAAGATCATGCATATCAATTCATAAATACCATAGGCAACAACATGAAAATAAAGAACAACTTTCTTTTGAAAAGAAATTCCTTAATTCGTTAAAACATTGAACAAATCCATTGTCAACCAAAACGAGATAACTGAACAACACCTCTAGTTATAGTAGGTAATATTGTTTATATGAAAATATTAGTTTAATTTCGTGCATTATAACAATTGTTTGAACAAATCAAAGGCCATTAGACAAAACTAAGTCAAAAACTTTCCATTGGCTTTTCTACTTGGGCTACGAACTCCATTGCCAACGTACATGTAAGAAAAGTCATTGTTTTAGCTTCCTTTCATCCTAAATCCTTGTTTTGTTATCAATTGTGAGTACACAACCAGTGTCATACACCCATGATTTATTAGGGAAATAAAATAATTCTATTGTGAAGATACCTGAAGAACTGGCAGAGCCAACTTGCTTCTTTTTCTTCAACAACTCAGCAATGTAAGCAGGACAATTCCTCTTACAATGACCCACCTCCTTGCAGTGGTGGCAGGTGTCATCCTTAGCTGGGTGACTCCTTTAGCCGAAGGCTTATGGTTTTTTGCTAAGGATATAAACTTGTTTATTCTTTCCCTTGCCATTAGCTTTACCCTTACCTTTAGCTTTAAGCGATTTCTTATTGGATTTATGGATTTTACCACCTTTAATCATCATAACTTGTGGTGTTTCAGCCTTTTTAGGTAAACCCTTTTCATACTCAATGAGCATAGCATGTAGTTCACCAACTGTCTTCCCCATGTTATGCTTATTGTAGTGAGGCCATTCAAGATTAAACCAACACTAAGCTCTTGTGGGAGCACATAACCAAGACATTCTAGTTCCACATAATTCTTCATCTAATGACATATAGGCCAACTGGTTTTCCTTATCCTGTTAGCAAGCATGGAAAGTTTGGATCAGGTCAAACCACTCAATTCTAGCTTGTTTCTCAAACATGGATTTAAGCTCCTAAAGCATTTCATAATGTGAGGAATTTTCAAATTGTCTTTAAAGTTCAGGAGTCATACTTTCGAGCATAAGACAAGCCACCTCATTTATGAAATCATCTACGCTTCCACTGGCAAGTACTCAGAATCGGTAGGTGGAGCAGGGGAAATAGGCTGTTCAATGATAAACAATTTCCTTTCAACTCACAAGACCATCTTAAGTTGACGAAACCAGTCATTGAGATTTGTTTCCATAAATTTCAAACATCGACTGAAAGCGTAAGGGTTTATGTTTTAGACAGGTAGTGCACATTTACAAACATATAAAGGTTCAAGGAATTAGTTATTTTCGTATTTACTCCTTGAAGAAAATTAATTACCCATGTTTATTTAAATAAACAATTAATTTCCTAAGGTCTTAAAGAGCCTTAGGGTATATGGTGCAAATAAGATTGGTCCATTTATGTCTTAAAGAGCCTTAGGGTATATGACATGAATGGTGCCTTGCTTAAGTAACCTAATAAAAGCCAAATTTTGGTCACCTCGATGTGGACTTTAATCTTGATGACATTTGATCTTTTGAAAAGGGCTAGGAACTAATTATTGCGTTTTTAACCGTTACCCTTTATTTTTGGAATTAATAAGTATCGAAATAAACTCTTAAAGATCCTTCGGGTAAATGACATAAATAAAATCTTGAGATACTAAATTAGGAATAAGGGAGGAGAAGTAATACACAATTAACTTTTATAAGTAGTGTTAGCATCATAACTTGTATTTTACAATGATCTTATTTTTAAGCTTGGCTTGGAGAAGTGAAAGTCTGGGACGATGAATTTATCTATTTGGACATTTTTTATGCTTTTTGTTTCGTGATCCTAAAAGTTATCGATGAATAATGAAAGCAATACATTATGTCACATATGAATAAGTTGTAAGTTGTAAATTATGAAAATCATAAAAATGGAAAAATTTTGGAAAAATAGGAAAACGGGGTGTTTTAAAACTTGTGATTTCTTAACTCTTCCCACAAAAGACTTTGCTACTTTTCAAAGGATTAGTTTGGGGAGGTTTTGGAGTATTTGGTTTTAGAGCATATAACATTGCATGAGGACACGACAATCAGGATGCATCCAAACAGGGGAGGATTGATGCTATTGATGCAGATGAAGAAATTACCCTGGTTAGTGTTCATGATGTGAATGTTTCTGCTGGTGAGGAGGTGTTTGTTGCAGAACAAGAAGTTGCTGAAGAAGTAGTTGGAGTTATTAACACTGCTAAACTAATTATTGATGCTGCTCAATATAGTGTTGCTGGTGATATAGTTAGTGCTACTAATGCTGCAACAACTGTTAGTACTGCTACAACAACTACTGCTACAATTAAAATTGTTGATGATATTACTTTGGCTCAAGCACTTAAAGAAATGAAAAGTACAAAACCCAAGAAGAAAGGGGTTGTTATTAGAGCTGGGTGAATCTACAACAACAATATCTTTACAACTATCTTCACAATAATCACAGGACAAAGGTAAAGGTTTATTGATAGAACATGTGAAGCCTATGAAGAAGAAAGATCAAATCAGGCTTGATGAAGAAACTGCTTTAAATTTACATGCTGAATTTGATAAAGAAGAAAGACTTGCAAGAGAGAAAGCTAAAAAGAAGAAGAAGCCAATATTACCTTGAATTAAACATGGAATGATATACAGGCAAAGATTGATGTTGATCATCAATTGGCTGAAAGAATGCAAGCACAAGAACAAGAAGAGTTGTCTATTGAAGAAAAAGCTACATTATTTCAACAACTCTTAGAGAAAAGAAGAAAGCATTTTGCAGCTAAAAGAGCAAAAGAGAAAAGAAACAAACCACCAATAAAAGCTCAACAGAGAAAGATAATGTGTACTTACCTAAAGAACATGGAAGGATACAAGCTCAAAGATTTGAAGTTAAAAGAGTTTGATTCTATTCAAGAGATGTTTGACAGAGCATTAAAAAGGGTAAATACATTTGAAGACTTTAGAATAGAGTTGGTGGAAGGCAAAGAAAAGAGAGTAAGAATAGAGCTGATACAAGAGATTACAAAGAAGCAAAAGGTAGAAGATGACAAAGAAACAACAGAGCTTAAACAGTTAATGGAAATCATTCCAGATGAAGAAGAAGTAGCAATTGATGCTATACCTTTGGCTGTTAAGTCTCTAAGTATTGTTGGCTGGAAGATTCATAAATAAGGAAGAAAAAGCTATTATCAAATAATAAGAGCTGATGGAAAGTCTCAAATGTATATGATCTTTAGTCAAATGCTTAAAAGTTTTAACAAGGAAGATTTAGAAGATTTGTACAAATTGGTAAAAGCTAAATATGAGTCAACAAGACCAGTGGAAGACTTGGATTTGATATTATAGGGTGATTTCAAAACAATGTTCAAACCATATATAGAAGATAAAGTATAGAAGAATCAATAAGAATACAAAGTGTTGAATTGGAAGTTGTATGACTCTTGTAGAGTATATTCCTTGATGATGCAACATGTTCAGATTTATATGTTGGTAGAGAAGAAGTATCCCCTTGCACCACTTACACTTTTAATGTTGTTGGAAAAGAAGCTTATAATTGATTATGAAAGTAAAATGGCTTATCAGCTTCTTAAATTCATCATGAAATAACTTAAGAAGTAAAGAAGTGTTTGCAAGCATCCTCCTAGTATTGATGAAGCTTTAAATGAAGAAACTTGATGATTTTGAAGAAGAATATCAAGTTTAGGGTAGGATTGTTAGGATTAACGGTCTTCTTGATGCTGTTTGAATTACTGCTGCTCATGTTTGTGTTAATACTGCTCAGCTGGATTTAGTGTTGCTCATGGACTTCAAAAAAAATATGCTAAGTATTTACTACTGCGAGTACAAAGTTACTACTGCTAGTGAATATTAGTACTGCTAGTGAAAATATGCTTAGTGTTTACTACTGCTAGTACATAATTACTACTGGTAGTGAATATTAATACTGCTCAAGGTTAAGACTGCTCAGAGATAAGTTAATGCTGCTGAGGTTAATAAGTTATTACAATTTGTTGTTAGTACTGCTTATATGATATGTATTAAGTTATTTGTTTACAAAAAAGAATATGGACACTTAGGAAAGTATTGTAAGCCGGCTAGGACTCCTTGGTGTATAAAAGGAGGTCATAGGGCATAGAGTTTGATATCTTTTATCAATACTTTGAAGTATTATTAGACGTATAATTCATAGCTTCAAGGTCTTTGTAACCCTTATACTTTGAGAGTATTCGTATTATTATCATTAATAATATTGGAGCTTATTTGTTGAATTATATGTTCATTGAATTACTGTTTCATTGATAATTCTTCTTAATATTAAAGATTAGATTCTGCATAATCTTTAATACATTTAAACACAGTTTCTACTATAGTTGTGTTAGATTTATCTAATATAACTAAACCTTAAACAAGGTTAAGGAATTCGATCTATTAAAGTGGGATCAAAAGTATGCAATTATTGGGAGACAGCCTTGTTAGCTGGTCATCAAAAAGGCAAGAAAGAGCTACGATATCCCAGTACAAGAGCCGAATATATAGCACTTGATGACTGTGTGCTCAAGTCTTTGGATGAGTCACAGTACTTACCAGCTATGGCCTTGGTTTCAATAAAATTCCAATTGTGTTGTGATAATAAAAGACTATAGCATTTTGCCCTGCAACATGTTAAACCATTCTCGGTCAAAACATATTGACATCAGATTCCACTTCATAAAGCGCAAGTTGAGAAACGGATTAGTAAAGCTTTACTGTTGTCAATACGGATATAATAGCAGAATCTTCATAAATGCACTTTGCAGAGAAATAATTGAATTTCTTTTTACAGTCGAAGACCCTGAAACAATTGGCAGATGAAACGGAAGATTTAGTGGTGGTATCCTATTCAAATATCTTGTATATATATGTTAGATATATTAAAAACCAGATAATCCAAAGAAGTTTTTTTTTTTTTCAATTGTCAAAAATTTATAAAAAACAAAAATACTAAAAATATAAAACCTTAAACCAAATAAAAAAATCAAAAAAAATAGGAAAAATATTAAAAAAAAGGTAATAATGGCATGTCTCTAAAATTCGAGAACATTCGGTCTTAGAATGTCATTTAATAATGGATTGAGGCTCTTTGTAATGAAGTTCGAGCAGAAGTTCAAAAGTTTTTCAAAACTTGCCCAAAAATAGATGCTGATTATGTCAGATAGCAACCGGTCATATCTTAAAGGCAAGTATTGTAAAAAGAAAACTTGACTTCTAATAACGGAAATTTATTCTCGGGCAATGGTCTACTTTATAAGACATGCAAGGCTATATGTCGTTTTTTACTTTGAACATAACCCGTGCTCTCCCTTTATACAATTAATGTTCGTGGCAGCTGCATCTCTTTGTCAAAATAACAGAAATCTCATTTGTATTGGTAAAGTTGTCTTTCATAATGAATCAGGTTTTCACATAATCATAAAATGATTTCAAAGACAATTCGGGTACCCTTCAAACAAGGGACTACAACTCTTTTAAATAGAAAAACGAGTCATTATGTTGATGGGAGAATTTTCATCAAATAATCTTGAAAAAACGGTTCTTTCAATTAAGTACGAAATAAACGGATAAAGTTTTTGATAATGTCACTATATCAAATTAAAGGGGTAGTTAACTTTATATTAATTACAAAGGGCTTAGTGTCATTTGTTTAAAAATACTTTATGGACTTATTGCAATTGAGATTAGTGATTTAGGGCTTTAAACTACATTCGATCAATATTGCCAACACCTCATAGTTTGTAAAAGATCTTTGGAATGATTGAATACATTCATAGTTTTAAAATATCTTGATGATTTGATTTCTCACGGATAAATTTAAGCTTATCAATTCTACCGGGACACGATCTTTAGTATATTTGCATACTAGGTTTTGCTTGATTCCTAAGGTATCAAAAACAGCAAGGGGAAGGAATAGATATACAAGAAAGGATAATGAGTAACATGTGATTTAATTTCATACCCTATTCTCGTTTTAGGTCATTTACAGGAGATAAATGTCATAACCGCAGAGAAAATCAGTGTTTTAACTTGTTTCTTTTGGGGGCACTATTTCATCCAATGGGATGATATATCGTGTTATTTTTAGTTGCATCATTTGAGATACAAGGGGGAGTTGTTGTAAGAAGAATTATTCTAAACGTGAGAATGAGATGATTGGTTTAATAATGTTTAAGAATTGTTTCCTCAAATAACGGTTAATAACTAAAGCTTATTTTTTAAAGAGAGTAGAATTAGTTGACAAATAGAGGTACACTTAGGTTTGCTAAGTATGATGATTCCTTAAGATAGTCAGTATTATGCAGAAAGAAATGAGTAAATTTAGGGATTGGTTTGACTTATGGTGTTATATTTCGACTACTTAGAGGGAATAATTGTGACATCGAGACTTAGTTTGACTTTGGTGTTTCATTTATATCATCTTTTTCATATAAGGAGAAATGCGTGACATCCGGACTTAATTAACTTTGGTGTTACTGTTTCAATTAATTGTGTAGCTTTGAGACTATTTGGATTTTTTTCATATAAGACTGCTTGAGGTGGCTTTATAAGAAAGTTTTGATTAAATACTAAGAAAGGATTGCGATTTAGGAGGAAGCTAAGACAACTGCTTATGAGCGACTACGGGGAAGAACCTACGACTGATACAAAGAACAATATGATTTTATCATATAATTGTTCTCATCATTCCAGGTACAATCATCGTTACATATATCTTGTGAATATATAATTGTGTAGTGTAGACTTATAAAAGTTAGGCTATATATAGTGTTTGAGTATGAATTTCAAAGATTTTCTTAGTAAATTCAAAAAAATTCAAATTAACATACTCAAAACACCATATAATACCCTCATAATTTAAGGGGGGAGGCATTTAAAAAATGTTCCCTAATTAACGAGTTGATTAATAATTAGGACATATTTTCCTCGAAACATGAATAATTTGAATCAATTGATATCTAAAAGATCAGAGATTTAACATTTGTGATAAGGGGAGAGTCTTGATTAAAATATATGATTAAAATACTGGATTGTTAAGGTTCATTGTACGCTATCACATTATATGTGACTAAACGCTTTCGACTTAATTCAATACACATATAAAAGAGGGAGCAATGGTTACGTTTGTTGGCAGAAATGTGGATCAGTACCAAAGATACGACCATTTAATTTATGAATTGGAGTTATCATGGTGGATTAGTTTAGGTATTAATTCCCCATGGATCCAGCCAAAACTGGAAGGGTTCTACCTAGGTGTAACACCTCCATTTTTACAAATTATAGCGAGCGGAAGCTAATCTGGGGTTAATTCTTCTGGATTAAACAATCATATTCTTAGAAAATGACTCAAAGAGAGTTTGTCAAAATTACGTTATCATTTATTTAAAATCAGAGTTTTACATAAGGCGGGTCACCAAAATATAGTTACATACAATGTGATGATACAAGTTTTTAGCCATATTCAATGTCCTATGCCACTCCGTGCCATAAGTTGCTCAATTACCTGAGTTAAAACATTGCTAAAAGTCAAAATATGGTTGATGTGAAAATTCATAGGTTTGAAATTGGAATAGTTGAATATCAAGTCATCATAAGTATTGTTTATAAAGCAGTGTCATAGTACTGCCTTATAATGTGATATTGGTTCCGTTTTTATACACCGTTTATTATGTATAATTGCAACGAAATACAATTATCATGGGGGGGGGGGAAAAAAAACAATTGGGGTATTGATATATAATGTATTATTGCGTTATCGTCTCTTAAGGCTCATACGCACACAATGAACTAGTGTAGTAATTTATACTAAATTGATGTTTATTATATCTATATATTATATATATATACTATATATACTATATATTATATATAGATAATGGCCCTCGGTTAGGTAATTTCCATATACCTATGGAAAATTTAAATATAGTGTGCTTGGTTACCTATACCGGCTAAACACAAAACAGGAATTGTCAATCACGATAGATCTATCCACAATATTCGCGTTCACCGTAAGTGCTTAACGGTCTATGATTAAATGAGGGATTTTGATAAGTAACCTTAGACATTATTTATAATTGGTATATTAGGATAGCATATAATCTGGGAAAACAACTTGTATTCGTAATTTCTAGCATGACATCCCCTCTCACGGTTTATGACAACATTAAGGATTTAAAAGTGAGGGCTATGAACTCACATTAAGTCTTTGAAAAAGCAATCAACATTGTTATTAAGATAAATAGAGTATGTAAAGAGTTTGTAACAAGCATGTATCCCCCTCGCGGGTTTATAAAACATGTAAATAAGTAAAGGCTGAGGTTATGAACTTTAACTGATGGTAGTTATAATAATTATTTTAAAAATGAAAGCTGACGACCTTATCACAATCTTAACAGGAAGGTTGATATAGAAACAATGATAGTTAAACAACAAGTAGCAATTTGAGGAATTATGTTATGTCTTAGGAGATTGTACTCTAAAACTTTGGTTCTAGAGTTTAATATTGTTGTGAGTTGATTGGAAAGTTTTGGATTATTGTATCACCGTTCTGGGCCATTTAATTCAGAAGGTTATTCTGTAAAACGTTTGAGGAGCTAGGGCACTTTAAATCATAAACACAAACAACCTTTGTAGTCAGAAGTTAATATCAAGATGAATCCTCTTAATATGAAGCTCCTAGTATTGTGATAGATATAATGCGGTTTTAAGAATTTTGTTCAATATCTGGAAATGATAAGCACGGACAATGCGTTAATTAAAGTTATGCCTTTCGTAACGTTTTGAACATGTTTTTATACATTTGCAAAATGTTTACATTTTACACTTTTTAAGAATGATAAATGGCAAAATATACCATTGGGGTTTGCACTTTTATGACTTTGGTCATTCAAATTTAAAGGATGTACAAAAGTTAACCTTGCACTTTGAAAAAGTGGGACATAATTAGACCCCTATAGTTATAACTTTAGAAATATGAAAAATAATAAGTCATTGTACCTTATATAGTTTTCAAAGTTAACGGTATATACCCCCTTGCACGGAAATTGATTTACAAAACAAGTCCAAAATCCATATTAATGATATTTTTCAATATGAAAAGTAATTTACAGGTTATAGCTTATTAATATAAGCTAAAATATGAAGATTTAACATAATGAAAGTTTAAAATAATGATTCATTATGCTAGGAAGCAAAACGGGTCGAATTAGGGTTTTTAATAAAAAACGCTTAGGTTTTTATTTCAAATTCTTTGAAAAACCAATGAAGTTGTTCCATTAACATAATATATGATAGATTATAACAAGATTTGAGCATTATAACTTTAAGATCAATGAAAAACATGAAATTAGGGTTTTTAGGGTTCGGTTTGGATTAAAATGGCAAAACGCCTAGATTTTAGCTTAGATTCTTTTAGCAAGTGTTCATTCATAATCATAGAGATATAATATGAGTATAGGAGTGGAAATGATGATTATGAAACTGGGTTTGACCTTCAAGGATCAAAAATGGAGGATATGGGTTAATTCGGGTAGTTTTTCCACTCGTACGCCTTTGTCTTTGATCTTTGGGCTTCAAATATTCAAAGCTTCACTTGATTGTTATTCTTAGATATTCTTAGAATCATATGGAGCAGAGAGTTGTTGCCATTGAAGGGTTATAGAGGAGGAAGTGTGGGATGAATTGAAATGGAGTGTTTTGGGTTCTATTTATAGTCGAACCACCCTTAGAGGCCAAGGGTTCTTATGATCTGATCTAGGACATGTGTACAAGCTAGGGATAGATGTGGAGAGGCTAGAGGATGAGTTTTATAAGCTAGAAACTAGTTAGAAGTCTTTGGAGACTCCATGTGCTTGTCGCGGCTTAACAAAAGACAAAAGAGGATATTTATGAAACTTGGTGACTAAGGGGATGAAGTGAGGTGCTTGTAAGCAGCTAGGGAAGTGAGGTGCTTGTCATGGAGGTGCTTGTGCACATGGTTGGTTATAAAATGGGTTAGAATTGAAGAAAAAGTTGTATGGGTCATGTTATGGTTCAGTTAGGGTTTATAAGAGTTTTTAAGCTTGTAATTCGTGTGTACTTGATTAAGAATGATAGATTACTGATCCTGGGACTTATATTAAGGATTATAATCAAAAGTTGATATGTGGCTTGGGTTAAAATGGGTAGAAAATGAGTTAATAAGTCATGGGTTCCAATTAGGGCACAAAATGGTTTCTTTAGGGTTTTTAAGCTTCCAATTCATGTATATTGCTAATATGATGATAGATATATGTTTACAAGACTCCTATTAAGAGTTATTAGCAAGAATTCATAGGTGGTTTGGATTTAGAATATGTGAAAATGAGTAAACGGGTCGAATGTTCCATTTAGGGCACGTTTAAGGTTTTTTGGTTTTAATTCATGTATAATGGTAATGAAATGATGAAATGATAATTGAATATGATTTATAATGTTGTAATATAAGTTATTACAACTTATTTGAGTGTTGGTTGAGGTTTAGAACGGATAAAAATCAATAAACGGGTCATTGTTTAGAAACTAGCTCGGGTTAGGGTTTCTAGGTTTCATTTCAAGAAATCTTATGAAATGAGGATGATTATGGAATGTAAATGAAGTATATAACTTTCTTGTAACTTGTACTTGATAGATTGTACAAGATTGTTTAGGAAAACAGAGGTGAAATGGCTATTTTGAAGATCATGCTTTATGATTTATACATTGTGCTTTATAAGACTTGTATTTTGACTTGGAGGGAGTTTGTATTTCAAGTGAGATGTTATAATACTTGTACATATGCTTTAGTAACTTGTACATTCACTTTAGATATTAACCTTTCATGGAATTAGGGTTTAGAGGTATATGATAACGGTTTAAAGCCCGTCTTGATATAACATTGCAAATGGTATATTATAAGAGTAATGTACTTTGTAATAATGATATTAAGATATCAACTTGATATGTTATGATGTTTGATTGACATATAAATAGATATAGTTGGCATAGGTAGGTTACGTGAGCTTGTCTACTTTAGCTATGTAAGCTACTTTGCGTATTGAGATATTGGTAATGCAAGTAATGTAATAAAGCAAAAAATTTCCCTGTACAATTGTGATCATAATAAAATAAGTTGATTTTGCATTTGATGAAAAGTTTGGGGGTACTAGGGATATTCCACTAGATAGTGTAGTAGTTCTTAGGTATGAAAAAAAGGAGTAAAAGTAAGAATAAGGGAAAAGTGCCGACTGAGATAGAGCTAGTACGGGAACAAACCCAACAAGGTACTAGTTATGAAGTCTCGATAAGCGCTGAAGGGGTTGAAGAATTAAAAAGAAAAGTTAAGCTAAAGGGTAAAAAGAAAGAAGCCCTCCTTACACTTAGGCAGAAACATACATCTGCTGTCAAGAATCATAAAGATGATTGCTGACATTGAAGACTGACATTATAGACCTAGTGATGCAATGCACAACCCTCCTTAGCCACTCAGAATCTCTCAAAAGAATTCTATTTCATTTCTCACAAAGATTACACGCATTTCTATCAACTTTCTCACTCTGAGTTAGTTGGTATTGAAAAGGTGGCAGTCTGATCCAACCGTCGATCACTAAAACCAAAGTGCACTATTGAGTCTAGAGCCAAAAGAGATCATCTATAAATCTCATTAGGACACTTGTCAAAATTATGCTTGATATCTCACACAATGTGAATAACGAGAAATATATAAAGAGTCCTGCGCATTATTCTTGTGATTTTGTCAGAACATCATAGTGATACTCAAGTAATCACAATGAGGATGCGTTAGGATTAAAAGCTTCTTAATGCTGTTTAGAAGTAACTTCTGCTAAGGTTAAAGTTACTGCTACTAGTATATATTACTACTGCTAATGGAAGTTAAGATTGCTCAGAGACTTAGAAGAAATACTACTAAGTAGTTAATACTGCTAGTATAAAAGTTACTACTGTTAGTGTAACTTAGTACTGCTAGTGTATGATTAGTACTGCTTGAGTAAAGTTACAACTGTTAGCATAAAGTTAGTACTACTAGTGTAACTTAGTACTGCTGATGAAGAATGAAGAAAATATTCTAAGTAGTTACTACTGATTGTACATAGTTAATGCTACTGGAATAAAAGTTAATGCTGCTACTTACAACTACTAAAGGATTACAACTGCTAGAAGAGTTTCTACTGTCAGAAGGAGAAAGACAAGAGAAAGGATTAAGATAAAGATTGTTTATCAATATTACTTATGGGATAAGTATGAGATATTTTTGTAAAAGATACGTATAAGTTATTTTTTTAGAAGATCATGATAACTTAGGAAAATATTGTAAGCCTATTAGGACTCCTTGGTGTATAAAAGGAGGTCCTAGGGTAGAGAGTAAAATGTACAAAAAACATTTACACATTCATATATTTTTTATATATAGCTTCATGGTTGTAAACCCTAGTACTACATAGAGTACTCGTATTATTGATACTAATAACGAAGCTTTTTAATAATATTAGTGTTCATACAGTTTACTGTTTCATTAATATTCTTCTAAGTATTAAAGAGTAGATTCTGCATACTCTTTAGTATTCACAAAGTTTCTACCATAGTTGTTTTGGATTTATCCAGAGTAACGTAACCTTAATAAGCTAAGGAATCGATCTTAAGTTGGGATCAACAAGTGGTATCAGAGCTTGTGTTCTGAAACTTTGATCTAGAAGAAATTAACAAAAAGAACTCTTTACCAACTTATGCATCTCATTACAAGGACAAAACTCCTTCCCTTATCAATACCTTAAAGTTATTCCCTTGACATACCCACAGCAACTCTGACCTAATCGTGAGAATATGGAGAATTCATACATGTTAAAGCATTACCAACACAAGAACCTGCATGTAGTTTACTTTGGTTATCCCCACACCACTCATATCCTGTACTAATAACCTCTTGTTAATCCACCGGGTGTAAACTACTAACACCTCCCTTCCCATAATACTCCTTACGGTTTACCAAGCTAAGAAAACTCGTTATAGGTACAAACCCTTACGGTCATTGTTCTTAATTGACATTCCTAAAATCGGCCGTGGATGTTGTCATTTAACGACTTCGCCTTTTGATGTCCGACCAAGCCCGTGACCTCTTACCTTGGTGTGGAAGTAAATTTCGCAACCTTTAAGCCTGATACAACCAAACACATGTTGCCTTGATATGATCGGTACTACCACACTCGTAACAGGCCCTAGCAGTTAGGTTTCTAGCATTGATGGGGTTCACATTCCTAGGCACCACTCTACAATCCTTATCAAAATATCCTGGGCGGTTACACTTGAAACAAGTACGACAAGGTATCTCAGGTGGATGGTGAATGTTACATGTGGTAGACTTGGGTACCACACCCGTGTTTTCTCTACTAACATGGTTTGTGGTTGTAGCAAAAGAATTTCCAGTCCTAGTCCTTTTGTTATCATCCCTTCCATTCCTATCCTTACTAGGTTCTCCCCCATTTCCTCTCTTCTCAGGGTTCTTTTTTATTGACCCATTCCTAAGGGCTTCATCAGTCAGTGTGTCAGCAATCTACACAGCCTTTTGAATGGTTGATGGCTCCGTTGATGCCACCATCCCTCGAATCTGTGGAGCAAGGCCATACACATACCTCTCAATCCTTTTGTTTTCCAGGGTTACTAAATGAGGAACTAACCTAGCCAACTCATGGAACCTATCAGTATACGCCGCATGGCCAGCCCCGACCATGGCATGATTCCATAACTCAGTTTCCAACTTATGCATCTCATTACAAAGACAAAACTCTTCCCTCATCAATACCTTAAAGTTATCCCATGACATACCCACAACAACCTCTCGACCTAATGTGCGAATATGAGAATTCTACCATGTTAAAGCCTTACCAACAAAAGAACCAGCAATGTAGTTCACTTTTTGGTTGTCCCCACAACCACTCATATCCTGAACTGACTCCCTCTTTTTAATCCAACGGGTGTAAACTACAACACCTCCCTTCCCATCATACTCCTTACGGTTACAAGCTAAGAACTCTTTATAGGTACAACCCCTACGGTCATTGTTCTTAATGACATTCCTAACATCGCCTCGGATGTTGTCATTTACGACATCGCCATTTTGATTCCTACCAATCCCTTGACCTCTACCTTGGTGTGGGAATATTGTGCAATGATGGTGGAGAAGTCGGGGACTCCGTTAACACCATCATTCACCTCACCACCTTGACCACCTACTGGGCCACTTTGACCATCAATCCTACCACCACCCTGATCACCAAAACAACCTCTAGTTCTATCACCACCTCTATCAGCTCGTCCACCCGTTCCCCTTTCTCGTGATGCGGCAGCAGGCCGGCCAGCACTTCGGGTCGTCATCCTTGGCCGCATTATCTACACGAGGGAGAACATGGGTAACGTTAGGTAGAAGGACACCTAATGGCCTCCCAGTACTGGAGCATTTACATGGGGCAACCTTTCACAAACATAGCAAATCCTTGCTAATCACACCTTTCCATGCACCTCGATGCATGCAAGAATAATCATACCACATAATATTTACATAGCAGTCATAAGCACATAAATCATCCCAAAAACAAAACCACATTTCGCACAGTTTAGAAAAACAATTCAAAACACATTTGAGTATCATTTTCCCCTAACGGAAAAGATTTAAAAAGTGGGGCTACGAGAACTCACCTCAAGCAACAAACTCAATATCACACAAGCAAATGAAACGACGTCTGAACACGTCCTAGTCTAATTAATGTTCCTTTTAATCAATCTATTCCCAAAACATTTTTTAGGTTTGATGCAGCATAGAGGGTAGTATGCGCGTTGTTCGGATAACTTAACGTTTGCAGTGTGTGATGGTTGCAAATAACTTCAAAGTGCTCATACTTCCAACTTCACCCTTAGGTGTAATACATATTATACCTTGCTTATAGAATAGATAAGTAATAAAATACTTTATATATATATATATATATATATATATATATATATATATATATATATATATATATATATATATATATATATATATATATATATATATATATATATATCGGTAAATCCATTCGGTACTCTTAATTACCATTAATTCATCATTTAAGTTATATGAAACGAAACGTTTAATTATACTAAACAATTTAGAAAAGCTTCGGAAAAATATAATTTTCATCTTTTAGTCGATTTATTAAAATAATAATATTTTATTATTTTATTGAAAATCGCGTTATGAGTAAAAATTCTAAGTATAGTCTTTTTACGAAATTTCGACATGACCCGTACGTTTATACAACGTTTTCCAAGGTTTTAAACCTTAATTTCAAACAATTTTCCACAAATTCACCATTTTCCAACAAAATGCCAAAAATCCATGTTTTGCAATGTTCACCAAAACGTATTTTCCAAACGACTTCCAATATCAATTCATAAGTATGTTTCGCTTTCCAAAAGTCCGTCAAATCTCTTAAAACGACTAGTTTACGCTTATTGGGCCTTAAGACCCAACAAGGATCCATTAAGATATCCATACGTATAATATATACTTTAAACCCAATATCAAAGCCCATTAGTAAATATAAGCCCAAAATAATATGTAATAAACTAATTCAGACCACAATAAGCACTCAATAAGCCACAGCTTATTGAGGCTTATTAGGCCGTGTGCCCAATAGCTCCAAAACCAAGCCCATAGGCTTTAAAAATAAGCTATTAAGCTACATATCGTATTTGGCTATCACCATAAGCTATAAAAATAGTCTACAAAAATATGACATACTAGGGTAATAACCAAAAACACTTCTCTTTTGCATCCTTTCTTAACCGTGAGCTAATAAGCTCAAAATAAGCTTTGAAAATGCTTAAAAATAAGCCAAACAATTCTATATCCAAAATAAGCTACATAGCAAATAAATATTTTTCAACCATCACGACCAGAATATCAAAACTAACAAAACCTTATTATTCTTTCTTTTTGTTCGAACCCCAAACGAACCCTTATTATCCATTCGCAAACTTTTCATTTTCGATTTTTAACAAACGCACCTGATGACATCAAATAACGTCTATTTTATAGCATCATTTATCCCATGTAATTAACCCATTTTGTATAATTATTGCAAAGAATTGTTACTTAATCATTTTTATTTGAGAATTGCAGTAATTATAGAGTACTTGGTGAATTAACTAAAAGGCACGCATTCTGGAGCTTAAACGAAGATATTTGAAGATTAATGTTCTGACAACCAATACGCCGTATCCATCAAGGAAGATACGGCGTATCTGTGCCTGCATTCACCAAAGACCATGAAGGAAACAAGATCCAATACACCGTATCCAGGAAAGGCAATACGCCGTATTCAAGCTATATGGAAATAAAATATTCTGGAAGATATCAAACGTGGTCTCTCCTCTAAGAAATCCCCAATACGCCGTATCCAAGACTTTGGATACGCCGTATCAACCATATTCCAGAGCCTATAAATAGAAAACTCAAAAACGAGTTTTAAGTGTGCTAAATCATATTCTCGATACCTAAACCACAAAAGTCGATTTTCAGAAGAGAAAAAGAGCAGAAGAGGTCGAGCAACGCGATTAATTCCATAGGAGACAACTTGTAATTTCTTATACTCTTGTAATCGTTCAGTTTTTTGTATCATTTGTTAACTCGGTTAGTTTACCTTGGCTAAATCATTACTCTTGTATTAATTATGACATTTGAAGGCTAATACCTTCGGGTATTAGCCATTATTATGCAGATCTTAATGTTTGGTTTGTTTATCTTGATTTCTTAATTTATCGTTGAATTGCTTATTTATGTTTATCAATATACTTGTTTGCGTGCTTAAGTATGCGACCTATCATTCAACTGCATCTAGTCCTACTATTTAATGTGCTGCAACTTCGGTGTTGTTTATATATCTAGAATAATAGGATCACAAATATTGACCTATCCTTGCCTTTAGTTTAGTGAGCTTAGTTGAGCCATAAGGTGACCTTGGTATCAACGAGTACGTTCTTCAAACACGGACACGTGAACGGAAAGAGTGCAAAAGAGCCGAAAGATCACATATCCTTATTATATCCAAAATGGCCCTTAAATGATTAAAATGAGCAAAAATATGCTTGTATTTGTGTATTTTGTTGTTTATGAATGTGTAGGCACGGATATTGCAAAGATCACAAGAAAACGGTCAAAACCGGACAAACACGGACACGGGAACGGAAAGAGTGCAAAAGAGCCAGAAGATTGCTATCAATGGTCAACATAGTCAACCCTTGGTCAACATTGGTCAACCTACAAATAGACAAAATCCTCAAAATACCCAAAATGCCCTAAATGTTAAACCAAATTTCACCATAAGTCCCTAAACCCTAACACCGTTATCTCCTTTTTATAAAAGAGATAACGGTCGTTATCTCCTATAAACCCTTAAAACCTTATAACCAAGCCCAAACCTCACTTGTGGCCCAATCTTTTATACCCGGGCCCAAGTCAAACCTACACACACTCCCGGGTCAAACTAAGTTATAAAAAAAGAAAAGGAAAGGCGGGAAAACCCATTTTTAAGCTATTGGGACTAAATGGGTTTTCAGGAACAAGAAGGATGAAAGAGGCATTGCGATTAAAAATAAAGCAAGACTGGTTGCACAAGGGTACACACAAGAAGAATGGATTGATTATGATGAAGTCTTTGCCCCTGTTGCCAGAATTGAAGCAATTAGGCTATTTTTAGCCTATGTCTCATTTAAAGACTTTGTTGTGTACTAGATGGATGTCAAGAGTGGTTTTCTTTATGGTAAGATTGAAGTGGAAGTCTATGTTTGTCAACCACCAGGATTTGAAGATCCAGACTTCCCTGACAGAGTATACAAAGTAGAAAATGCACTTTATGGATTGCATCAAGCTCCCAGAGCTTGGTATGAAACCTTGTCAACTTATCTGCTGGACAATAGGTTTCAGAGAGGAAAGATAGACAAGACTTTGTTTATCAAAAGGGACAAAAGTGATATTCTGTTAGTTCAAGTATATGTTGATGATATCATTTTTAGGTCTACAAGGAAGAAGATGTGTACTGAGTTTGAGAAGATGATGCATAAGAAGTTCTAGATGAGTTCTATGGGTGAACTCATATTTTTCTTAGGTCTGCAAGTAAAGCAGAAGGAAGATGGGATTTTCATTAGTCAAGACAAGTATGTGAATAAGATTTTGAACAAGTTTAGTTTTTTTGATGTAAAGACTACCAGCACACCTATGGAAACGCATAAGACTTTGTTCAAAGATGTTGATGGTAAAGATGTAGATGAACACCTATATAGATCCATGATTGGATCATTGATGTATCTAACTTCTTCAAGGCCTAATATTATGTTTGCAGTATGTGCTTGTGCAAGATTCCAAGTCAACCCTAAAATTTCATATCTTTATGCTGTGAAAAGGATCATTAGATACTTAAAAGCTCAACCTAAGTTGGGCCTTTGGTATCCTAAGGATTCACCTTTTGATTTGGTGGCATATACTGACAGTGACTATGCAGGAGCAAGTTTAGATAGGAAATCCACAATAGGAGGTTGTTAGTTCCTAGGGTTTAGATTGATTTCATGGCAATGCAAAAAGCAGACTGTGATTGCTAATTCCACAACTATAGTTGAGTATATAGCTGCTTCTAATTGCTGTATACAGGTGCTTTAGATCCAAAATCAATTGCTAGATTATGGATATAACTTTATGCAGATTAAGATTCATATTGATAATAAGAGTACTATCTGCATAGTGAAGAGCCCTGTTTTTCACTCAAAGACAAAGAATATTGAGATTAGGCATCACTTTATCAGAGATTCTAATAAGAAGAAGCTTATTCAGATGATAAAGATTCACACAGATCAGAATGTTGCATATTTGCTCACAAAAGCATTTGATTGTTAGCAGATTTCAATATCTGATTGTAAGGATTAGATATGCTTAACTCTGAGTTATTGATTGCAGGGGAGCTTATATTGGGTTGATATGCAGTGGTTTATACAAACAAAATGATGATTAAATGGATGAAAAAACTGCTAATGATGAACATACACAAGTTAGTGCTGTTGGTAACTTACTCGGTAAAGTTATAATTTAGTGTGCTAGTTATACTTAATAATGCTATGTTAATGCTGTTAGTTATACTTACTACTGATGTTATAATTAATATTGTGAGTATTGAGAGAAATTGGTGAGCATAAAAACAGAAAGAGAGATGTGTGAAATAAAAATATAAAGAGTGACTTTGTAAGCTAAAAGAATTAAGAGAATTAGTGAGAATGAAAAAAAGAAAGAGAGACGTGTGACATAAAAACAGACAAAATGATTCAGTGAGAAAAAGAAATGAGAGATATAGTGAGCTGAAAAACAGAAAGAGAGATATATGACATAAAAACAGACAGAGTGATTCAGTGAGAAAAAGAAATAAGAGATTTAGTAAGAATAAAAATAGAAAGAGAGCTTGTGAGAATCAAAATTGATGGTGGAAATGCTTTTTGGAACGAAATTGGAGTTAATGCTGGCGACTCAAACTTACTACTGCTAGGCATAAGTTAATGCTGCTAGGCATACACTTACTACTGCCAGTATTAGTTAATGCTGCTAGGCATAACTTATTACTGCTAGGTTAGTTAATGCTGTTAGGCTTAACTTAGTACTTCTAGTTCAAGTTAATGTTGTTAAAGGTGATTTCATAAATACTTCGATTGAGGGTTTTATTCAATCACTTAATCTATTTCAATCTTTGTTATACCCTCTAATCATAAACCCTAACTCAATTTCATTGTTAATCATCAAAACCCAACACCAATGGCTGCCCTAAAGTTCACTAGTTCACACAACATGGTCGCATTCTTAGATAAACCCACTGGAAGTGATGGATTCGAGCAAATTGTGGATTTTTTGAACGCACATCCTATCAAATATGCGTTAACGGTTAATCCCACAATCTATACTGCATGTATTGAGCAATTCTGGGCTACTGCAAAGGTGAAAACTGTTAATGGAGAAGTGCATATACAAGCCTTAGTGGATAAGAAGAAGGTGATCATCACTGAGATAAGTGTAAGAAGTGATCTTCAATTAGAAGATGCTGAAGGTACTGAATGTCTGCCAAATGCTACAATTTTTGAATAGCTAACACTCATAGGTTATGAAAATCTTACACAAAAGCTTACATTTTATAAAGCTTTCTTTTCACCTCAATGGAAATTTATTATCCATACAATTCTGCAATGCCTTAGTGGTAAGACTACTACTTGGAATGAATTTAGTAGCACTATGGCCTCTGCTATCATTTGTCTTGCCACAAACCAAAAATTTAACTTTTCCAAGTATATTTTTGACAATATGGTGAAGAACTTGGAGGGTGGGGTTAAATTTCTAATGTTAAAATCTATAGGTTTGTACAAAGTGTTTCATGGTATAAAACAAGTTGAAGGAATGTCCAAACATAAAGGGATTTATGTTACACCTTCTCACACTATGAAGGTTTTTGCTAACATAAATAGGCAGGGAAAAGACGTTTCTGGTAGGGACACATCCTTATTTCCAACCATGTTGGTTCAAGATTAGGAAGGAGTGGGCGAAGGTTCAGAAATACTAACTGATCCATATCATACACCCACTATTACTTTACCATCAACATCACAACCTAAGAAGAAACATCCCAGGAAGTCTAAGAAGAAGAACACCAAGGTTCCTCAGCCTAGTGATTCTACTGATAATGTAGCAGATGAGAATGTGCCTACACATTCCAATGATCCACTACTCAGTGGTGAGGATAGATTGAAACTAAATGAATTGATGGAAACTTTGTACCAACTTGTCACAAAGAGTTTTTAACTTGGAGAAAACAAAGACCTCTCAAGCTGCAGAGATTACTAAATTAAAGGAGAGGGTCAAGAAGCTAGAGAGGAGGAATAAGTCAAGAACTCCAGGGCTTAAAAGATTAAGGAAGGTTGGTAGATCTACAAGAGTGGTTTCCTCTGAAGATAAAGGTTTGGGTGATCAGGAGGATGCATCCAAACAGGGGAGGAAAATTAATGAAATTGACCAAGATGCAGATTAATACTGCTAGTACATCAATTACTACTGCCAGTATTAATATTACTACTGCTGAACCTGTTACTACTGCCAGTGCACCAATTACTACTGCTGGTGTATCTGTTAGTACTACTGAACCAAGTACTCCTCCAACAATAACAACTCTTATTGAAGATGAAGATCTCACAATTGCTCAGACCCTTATGAAAATGAGAAGTGTGAAATCAAAAGAAAAATCAAAGGAAAAAGGAGTATCTAGTGAGACTGCTACAAGACTAACAAGAGGAGTGATTATGAAAGAAGCTAGTGAGACTGCATCAAGACCAATAGTACCACCTCAACAACAACTTGATCCTAAAGACAAAGGTAAATGTAAGATGGTTGAACAAGAAAAACCATTGAAGAAGAAGGACCGGATCAAATTTGATGAAGAACTTTCTCTAAGACTTTCAGCTTAGTTACAGGCTGAATTAGAAGAAGAGGAAAGGTTGGCAAAACAAGAAGAAGAAGAAGCAAACATTACTAAATGGGATGATGTTCATGCTATGATGGGTGCAGATTATGAGCTAGCTGCAAGATTACAAGCAGAAGAGCAAGGAGAATTGACTATTAAAGAAAGGTCAAGATTGTTTGTGGAGCTAATGGACAAAAAGAAGAGGCATTTTGCAAAACTAAGAGCTAAAGAGCAGAGAAGAAAACCACCAACCAAAACTCAAAAGATGAATCAAATGTCTACCTATCTGAAAAACATGACTAGATACAAACACACTCAGATGAAGAGCAAAAGCCATGATGAGATCCAGGAGTTGTTTGACAAAGAAATGAAGAGTGTGAATACTTTTATGGCTATGGATTCAGATGTAGTGGAAGGAAGTGGAAAGAATACTGAAAGCAGTGGAAAGAAATCAGAGAGTAGTAGGAAAAGAACAAGAGCAATACTTGATGATGAAAGTGTCAAGAGATAGAAGATAAAGGATGATGCTAAGAAGGCAGAACTTAAAGCTTGTTTGGAGATATTTCCAGGTGATGATAGTGTTGTCAATGTTGAATCATTAGCTATAAAATATCCAATAGTTGTCTGGAGGACATACATTCTAGCAGAAGACAAGATGTATTATTAGATCATCAGGGCTGATGGAAGTACTAAATATTACAAGATATTCAGTGCAATGCTTGATGATTTTGACAGACAAGATGTGTTAGATCTGTACAGGCTGGTAAAGGAAAGATTTGAGACAACAAGCCCAGAAGGATATGACAAATTGCTTTGGGGAGATCTAATTACTTTATTTGAACCAAGTGAGGAAGATGAAATCTGGAAAACTCAACAGGACTACACATTGATAAGATGGAGGTTAAATGACTCATGTAGAGTTCATTTATTATTGATGGATACTGGAATTTCTATTCACATGCTGGTAGAAAAGAAATATCCTCTTACACAAGAAATGCTTTCAAGAATGTTGAGTAGGAGGCTAGAAGTTGATCATGAATGTGAAATGGCATTTGAGCTTCTCAGATTTATCAAGTCACAGTACAAGAAGTGAAGAGATGTTTGGATACATCCTCCTGATAAAGATAAAGCTTTTAATCAAGAAACTTGAAGATTCAGAAGGTGAACATCAAGTTTAGGGGATGATTGTTAGGATTAAAAGACATCTTAGTGCTGTTGAAGTTACTGTTGCTGGTTATAGTTTCTACTGTTGAAGAAGACTGAAGGAAAAATTCTAAGTCGTTACTACTGCTAGTGTAAAAGTTAAGACTGTTAGAATATTACTACTGCTAGTTATAAGTTAGTACTGTTAGTGTATATGTTAGTACTGCTTATGTGATAAGAATGAGATATTTTAGGAAAAGATATGATAGAATAGAAACGTATTGTAAGCCCATTAGGGTTCCTTGGTGTATAAAAGGAGACCCTAGGGTATGTAGTTTGATATCTCATTTTCATATACAGTCATTTATAGTTTTAAGGTTTTGTATAACCCTAACACTATCAAGAGTGTTCGTATTAATATATTAAGGCTTAAGGTTTGGTATTATACAATCTTGTTTGTTACTGTTTTATTGCTTATTCTTCTTAGTATCATAGACTAGATTCCGCATAGCCTTTGATATATTTAATCAAAGTTTCTACCATAGTTGTTTTGGATTTATTCAATACAACTAAGCCTTTTACAAGCTAAGCAACATCTATTCAAGTGGGATCAACAATGAGGGCCTTTTTGGTGTTAGAATACCTTCTTTAGATTAGGTTGTCCTCAAAGACAAATTTTCCATAGATATTTGCTAGGTCAAGATTCTGAGTATGGTTGGCATTCCTCAATCCCTGAGAGAAGGTTAACCACTTCTCAGGGAGACTGTTCAAGAAACCAACATTGATTTCATGTTTAGAAAGGTTAACACCATCATTGAAAAGCTTATTGAGCAACGTCTTATAACGGGTGTAGGTCTGCGAGAGACTTTCAGTGGGTTTAGCCCTAAAAGTTTGATACTCATGTTTCAGATCCATGATCCTATTTTTCTTGGTATCTTAGGGACCTTCAAAACTGTGAACCAAGTCAGTCCATGTTGCTTTAGTTGTTTCACAGCTAATGACTGACTCCATTATGTCATCTGGTAGACATGACATAATGATGCTTTTAAGGCGTTGGTCTTGAACGACCACCCTCCTCTCATCTGGGGTCTATTGAGACTCAGGCTTATCATTACCTTTAGCAATTTTTGGCAGAAATGGACCATCCTTATTTTAAGTAGTGGGGTTCCATTCCCGCTAAGTAGCAAAGAATTCGCTTTTTGCACTTATTAAATTTTCTCCGCTCTAGTTTAGGAGCAATAACAGCATAGCTTATAACAACCCGTAATTTTAATAAATGTAAATATCCATCTATTAAGTTAGATGATGTACAATCTATCAATTATATATGAACTCGTCTTTTTCAGGGAAATTTTTCTCATTATTACATTACATTACTTTGCCAATATCTCAATATGCAATATATCATGC
>BQNB010006088.1:0-99096 GCA_026074375.1 Tanacetum coccineum | reverse complement strand
TGCCGGTTGTTATAGTTGAATCCGATGATGAAACTTTTCCTGCTAGCGTCCATGAGGTAGGTGAATCGTCTACTACTCCCTTTCTACGTGAGGACAGTGATGGTCTATTGCTTGGTCTCATGAGGAGGGACATTAACTCTTTGTTTGGTCGGATGGCTAATCTTTCGAAACGACTGTGTGGTCGCGAGACGGCGCATGCACTGGTCGAGAAGAAAGGAAAACCAAAGGACGAGCACAATGGTAAGTTGATTTTGGACTTGGGTAATGAAGTGCGTTCTAGTGTGGAACAAGGAACGGGTGCAATGGAAAAGCTAGTTGAAAGGCTTGGTAATACTAAAGATAAGGTTGAGTGTAAGAAATTGAAGAAGGAACTTGAAGAAGCAAGGTTAAGCAACACATTCCTTCGTATGCAGAACGAACGAGTCGAGAGAGATCTCTATTGGACTAGAGTTCGAGCTCATGAGTTCTATCAAGAGATGATTCGTAGAGGATTTGTGTTTGAAGAAAGACCGAATGAAGCTATCGATGTTCCAATTAAAGATGAGAAGAGTCCTTCGTCTGAGCCACAAGGATCTCCTCATGATGCTTAGTAGTTTAGAATCAATTGTAGTATCTTTATTGTGTAATCACTAAATTGAATCCTCAGTTAGTAGAATTAGTGTTATTGGTTGTAACGATTTGTATCATTTCATGAAACAGTGCAACTATGTATTAACTCTTTTGTGATGAAAAATGAATGACTATCTTTTGATTACTACTTGATTGTGACTGTTGTTGTGATTGATTTGTCATTGTACCATGTTATGAGTATATCATGTTATGAATTCTTATCGGATTGTTTTCTGTGTGACGTGACAAAATCATGACTCCAAAGTTTGCACCTTTGACTCGAGCTGCTATTCGTCGAATGATCAAGGAAAGTATCGATGTTGTTATCGCTGCTGAGCGAGCTAGACATGCGAATGCTGGAAATGATGCTAGGGGATCTGGACTAGTTAGGGGTCAGGATGCCGCACCTTTTGTTCGTGAGTGCACTTTTGCTGGGTTTATGAAGTGCAATCCTACTGCTTTTCATGGTACTAAAGGAGCTGTTGAATTACGAAGATAGTTTAAGAAAACTAAGAGTGTTTTTGGAATCAGTGAATGTGCAGAAGGCAAGAAGGTTAAGTTTGTTGTTGCAACGTTGCAAGGACCTCTTTGACTTGGTGGAATGCTAAGGTTGCAACCATGGGTTTGGAGACTGCTAACCAAATAGGGTGGACTGAGATGAAGAAATTGATGACAGCGGAGTTTTGTCCTGCTGAAGAACTGCAAAGAATGGAAAACGAGTTGTGGAACCTGAAGGTCAAGGAGTATAACATGGTGGCTTATACTCAAGTTTTACTGAGTTTGGCTTTGATGTATCCAAGGATGGTTGAGCCAGAAAGTGTGAAGGTCGATGCTTACATCCGAGGATTTTCTGATAACATCAAGGGTGAAGTTACATCTTCTAAGCCTACCAATTTAAATGAAGCTGTGCGTATGGCACACAAGTTGATGGAACAAAAGTTGTAAGCTAGGAATGAAAGGATTTTGAAAAGGAATAAGCAGAAAAGTGGGAGAACTTTCAAAGTGGGAACAGTAGTGGTAAGAGTAACCACAAGGATAACTCATGCCAATCTTCGCAGAATAATCAAAAGCAAGGGAACGCGCAAGCTATGACTACTGCTCCGAATGATGGAAAGGTGTCTTCTGGATCACCTCCTGTGTATGAGCGTTGTTTTACTCATCATATTGGTCAATGTACGATCAAGTGCCACAAGTGTGGAAAGGTTGGGCACAAATTGAGGTACTGAAGGAGAAGATGTCGCCACTGGTTTCAAACACTCAGCCGTTTGGACTTGTTATGATTGGTGGTGAGCAAGGTCAGACGAGAACGATGCCCAAAGAAGGTTAAGCAAGGAAAGTGGAGAAAAAAAAGGGGGAAAAACTTCGTGGCAGAGCATATGCAATTAAGGATGCTGAGCTGCAAGGTCCGAATGTGGTTATGGTACGTTTCTACTTAATAACCGCTATGCTTCTGTTTTATTTGATTTGGGTTCCGATAGGAGTTTTGTGGACACTAGATTTAGTTCCATGCTTGATATCGATCCGGTTAAAATAGATACCAGTTACGAGGTAGAGTTAGCCGATGGAAGGATAGTTAGTACGAACACTGTTTTAAAAGGTTGCACTTTGAATTTAGTAAACCATCTTTTTGAAATCGATCTCATGCCGATTGAGCTTGGTACGTTTGACGTCATAATTGGTATGGATTGGCTTGTCAAGCATGATGCCGTTATCATTTGTGGTGAGAAGGTTGTTCGTATACCTTACGGAAACAAGACGTTGACAGTCAAAAGTGACAAAGGTATGTCCCGACTAAAGGTCATATCTTGTATTAAGGCCCGTAAGTATATCGAACGAGGTTGTCATTTGTTTTTGGCACATGTGACTGAGAAGAAACCGAAGGAGAAGCGATTGGAAGACGTGCCTGTAATTCGTGACTTTCCTGAGGTGTTTCCTGATGATTTGCCAGGATTACCACCGCCGAGGCAAGTAGAATTTCGAATTGATCTGGTACCGGGGGATGTACCTGTTGCACGTGTACCGTATCGTCTGGCACCATCTGAGATGAGAGAGTTGTCGGAGCAATTGCGAGAGCTACTGGAGAAGGGATTTATTCATTCGAGTTCATCACTGTAGGGAGCACCGGTGTTGTTTGTGAAAAAGAAAGTTGGGCCTTTTTGAATGTGTATTGATTACCGCAAATTAAACAAGTTGACTGTCAAGAATCGTTATCCTCTTTCGAGAATCGACGATTTATTTGATCAACTTCAAGGTTCGAGTGTGTATTCTAAGATCGATATGCGATCAGGATATCATCAGCTTCGCATTAAAGAAGAGGACATTCCAATTACAGCATTTAGAACTCGGTATGGTCACTTTGAGTTTCAAGTGATGCCATTTGGATTGACTAATGCGCCTGTTGTATTCATGGAATTGATGAACCGAGTATGCAAGCCATATCTTGATAAGTTCGTCATTGTGTTCATCGATGATATTTTGGTTTATTCCAAGGACGAAGAAGAGCATGGAAAGCATTTGAAGATTATTTTGGAGCTACTTAAGAAGGAGAGATTGTATGCCAAGTTTTCAAAGTGTGATTTTTGGCTAGATTTGGTACAGTTCCTTGGTCATGTAATTGACAAGAAAGGTGTGCATGTTTGTTGGGAAATACAAGTGAAAAAGTCAATGTTTCTGCCTAAGGTAGATGGTCATACAGTACGGTAAGTAGAAGGTCAAAGTACTGCTAAGTTGAAGGTCAAAGTACTGCCTGCTTAGTAAGGAAAAGTCGAAGTACTGTCTTTAATATAGGAACTTTAAAGGATTAAACAGTTACATTAGTAGTTATCATGTAACAGTTACATTAGTGATTAGTATTAATTAGTATTTGTGTCATACAAGGACTGTACACCTACTAGAGTTATCCTTATGTTTATAAAAGGATCTCTAGGAAGGCATTAGAATGACACACAGACACAACAGAAACAACAACAAAAAGTATTAGAGATAAGTATTGTATTAGGGATCTGCAAACTTAGGCAGATTCAACGTGTGATAATACAAATCGTTTGTTAAATCATTGTGTGTTCTTCTTGATACTGTTAACTAGTTTCCGCATAGTTAATTGTATTACATCAGTGTTTCATTGTTATCGACTTGGATTTATTCAAGGAAGTAACATCCTTTACAGGCTAAAGGCTTATTATACTAAGTATTATCGTTCATACAAGTGGTATCAGAGCTATGTAGAGACTCTGATCTAGAAGAACTTTACTCATTCGAAATCTTTCCAAACTCTAAAAGAATCTTTGAAGCTGAACCTATCCCTCCTACCTCATCAGTCACTGCACTAAGAATCCCAATGATCAAGAAAGGTGAATATGACCTTTGGTCCATGAAGATGCGACAGTATATTGCCATCACTGATCATATACTATGGGATATAATCACCAATGGAGACCAAGCCACAACTGATCCTGCATCCTCGTCAGCACCAAAACATGCACTTGCTGCCAACGCAAGAAGAGAAACAACTGAGAAGCTCGTATACATATTGCTTTCTGCAATACCTGATAGACATCTTCTTAGTTTTCATGATGCCACAGATGCAAAAACCTTATGTTCAGCCATAAAAGCAAGATTTGGAGGAAATGAAGCATCAAAAAAGATGCAAAAGAATCTTTTGAAACAACAATTCGAGACGTTTACTATCGGACACTAGAGAAGAGCTGATGTCAGCATGACGAAAGGCTTCAGAACATTTTAGTATGCTTGAATTTATGATGCTAAAGTGCCAATGGAAGATGCGAATTTGAAGTTTCTAAGAAGTTACCATCTGTGTGGCATGTTGTCTGTACAATGAATTCCGGGGACAACCTGGATTGGATGAATTATGAGTTTGCATGATCTCTACAACACTGAGGTATTATGAGCTATGAATTAAAGGGTGTTTCAAATTCATGCTCACAAAATTATTGCTTTTCTGTCCACTGAAGTCAAAGGCTGTACTTTGAAAAAAGTACTAGCATGACCAGCAAATATCCCAAAAGATTACTCAGGCTGCCCTCAAGCAAGGTGCCAAAACTGCCCTAACTATGCTTCCCTCTCAGATGAAATCATATGTTCCTTCTTTGCTCAACAAGCATCTATGCCTACAACTCATGATGATGAAGACCTACTGCAAAATTGATGAGGATGCTATGGAAGAAATTGACATTCGATGGCAGGTGGCTATGATAACTACAAGAAAGAATAAGGAAGTTTATGAGGAAAACAGGAAGACCGCATTGACCTCAAGCCAAAGAATGGGATTACCTTTGATAAGTCAAAGATTGAATGCTTTTAAATAGTCAAAAGTTGGGTCATTTTGCTAAGGAGTGCAAATTTGCTAAATTTCAGAAAAAGAGCAAATGGTCGTATTGAAAAGAAGATTATGGCCTTAAATTTGAAGATTCAAACTCTAAAGCATTGGGGCAACAGACAACAATGGAGAAGTTGTGGACCAAGGAAATTTAATGATGATCCAGTGACCATTTGCTATGGATGGCACTTGACTGAAACTGAAGAAGTGATTGGGCATGGAGATTGACGCAGAATCTGTACACTTTGGGACAAGTTGGACTTGGTGATTTTGACTGGAAGCAACAAAGCTGATTATTACCAGTGTCTTTACCTTGATGCTTCAAACTAGAGGTACCTTACTGGTTCCAAATGTCAGTTAAATCTTATAAAAGTTGCTTGAAACCTTATCAAACTGAAAGAGACAATTTTCAAAAGGCTAGGTCTGAAATTTAGGGATATCATATGAGCTTAGAGGTCATTTAAACGTCATACTTAGAACACATGGAAATTAAATGGAATATGCATGGTGTAAGTATGAACAGATGGAATATGATCTTAAGTTGGGGATTTGAAACTTGTAGACAAACAAAAGAACTTAGATCAAGTCTTAAAAGAAAGAGATGATTTCAAAGTAAAACTTGAAAAATGGACAAATGCTTCTGTACTTCAAAATGAAGTCCTAAACAAACAAAGATATTTGTCTGACAAATCATGTATAGGATTTGGGATTGAATCTAGTAGTAGTGGGGATAGTGACAATTCATCTGGGAATACAAATTCGACTGAATTTTTGTATTCAAACTTTCAAAAGGCAAAAGGATTCCATGCAGTACCTCCACCTACAGGTACTGTCATACCACCTAGGGCAAATGTCTCTTTTACAGGGATAGATGAACTAGCTATTAGGAATAAGGTCATTAATCAAGAGAAAACAAAGTCTAGTCAACCAGAAATTGATAGAAATAAAGTCATTATTGAAGATTGGGTTGATAGTGATGATGAAGAGACTGATTTAAACTTTTCAGAAATTCAAAAGAAAACTGTTGTGAACTCAAAAAATAGTGAAACATCTTTTGAAAACAAGTCACCTAACAGTCAAACCAGTGTTGGTCAAGGATCTAGGAAAAAGGGACTTGGGCACAAAGGGGGTAAAACATGTTTTGTATGTTACAGTCCTGATCATCTTATCAAAGATTGTGACCTACACGAAAGAACCTTCAAACAAACCCAAACTATAACCTAGGGAACGCAGGGTTCAAGGGATACAAGACCAGTCTGGAACAACATCAATAGGGTGAACCATAGTAACTTCTCAGGAAACTCTAGGTACCCTCACCAAAAGAGGTCTTTTATCCCATCAGCAGTACTTACAAGGGAAGGGTTGAAAAGTACTGCCAGACCAAAAATGACACGAACAGTACCTTCAAAAAGTACTGCTAATGTGTTTTATCAAGGTACTGCTAGACCAAGAGTACCACACGCAGTACTTTCACAAAGTACTGGTAGACCTTAATTATTCCAAGGTTGATAATATAGACCTAGAACCTCAAGTTTTTCACCATCAACAAGGTCTTCTACCACAAGGACTCCTCACAGACCACAAAGACCCAAGAAAATGAAATCTATTGGGTTAAGAAAGAAAGTTACTGTTGGATCACAAAAGTACTTCCAAAAAATGTAAGTTGTCAAAGGGATGCCATGATAAATCAACAATGGAGACCAAAAGGAGTTATCTCGATTCTATGAAATAGGATAATGGATCTTACACACTCAAGCAATTTGTGTATGTAACTCAATTAGGGGTATCCAAGTCAGTTATGACTTGGGTCCCTAAACGAGTCTAATTCTTTAACTTGTTTGTACAGGGCAATCCAGAAGAAGATCTCAAAGATTATTGCTTTATTGACAGTGGTTGCTCTGGAAGTATGACAGGAGACAAGGGACATGCGGTCTGATTTTGGAAGAATTCAATAGGTTGTAGTTATGTGGCTTTTGGAATGATCCTAAAGGAGGGAAGAATTACGGGGAAAAGGGACATCAAGACATCTTGCATAGACTTTGAGAAAGTCAGCTATGTGGAGGAGCTTAAGTTCAATCTTCTATCTGTTTCTCAAATCTGTGATAAGAAGCATAATGTTCTCTTCACTGATAAGGAGTGTCTTATCTTATCTCCAAAGTTTAAGTTTGTTGATGAAGATCTTGTGATACTTAGAGCTCTAGAAAGAATTTGATGTATTAAAGTCTAGATCTAAAGATATATCATTCCTTCTAGAGGTGAGTAAACTTGTTGGTTGCAAAGGCAACAAAGGATGATGCTGTTTTTTGGCCACAGAAGATTGGGGCATGTAAACCTTCAGAATATTAACAAATTGGTTCAAGGCTAATCTAGTTAGAGGTTTACCTTCCAAGGACATTCATGCTTGATATTCATGTCGGGCATGTAGAAAGGTTAAACAGAACAGGCTCTTCTTGCAAGAAGATTGGAGAAAGAACAGTCAGAGGATACCTTAGAATTGCTCCATATGGATTTTTTGGACTGTTTTCTCAGTGAGAGTGTCAATAGGAAAAAGTACTGCTTGGTGGTTTATGATGATTTAGTAAATTCAGTTGGCGGTGTTTTTCTGGCTTTACAAGGATGAGACTTAGATTTGCTTATGATTTGATTGTCGAGGTTAGAAATATTAAGTAAGACATAAAGTGAAGACCATCAGGTGTGACCATGGAACAGAGTTCAAGAATCATTTAATGAATGATTTTTGTGCCAAGAAAGGAATCAAAGAGAGAATATAGTATTGCAAGGACTCCACAGCAAAAATGGTGTCGCAGAAAGAAAGAATAGGACTCTCATTGAAGCTGCTAGAACTATGTTAGCAGACTCTCTTTTACCTATTCAATTTTGGGCTGAAGCAGTCAATACTGCTTGTTATGTGCTTAATAGAGTTTTGGTGACTAAACCTCAGATGAAGACTCCTTATGAAATTTTGATGGGAAGATCTCCTAACATCAGTTTCATGAGACCTTTTGGATGTCCTCTGACTATACTTAATACCCTAGATCAATTGGGTAAGTTTGATGGCAAGTCAGATGAAGGTTATCTGTTGGGATACTCTACTAGCAGCAAAGGTTTTAGAGTCTACAACAGGGTAACAAGAAAAGTTCAAGACTGTCTTCATGTAGACTTTCTTGAGAATCAGGAGAATCAAAAAGGCAAAGGTCCTGATTGGATGTTTGATCTTGAACTTCTAACTCCTTCAATGAATTACATTCCTGTAAGGAAAGAAAATTATGCTGATTCAGGAGGACAAGAAACAACTTATGATGATGTTGAAGATTTAGATGACCAGCAGTTTATTGTTCATGGTCCAAGCATTAATGCAGGTCAGAATAAGCATTCAGAGGATCTATTTGCTACAAAGCAGTTAATTGTCCTCTGAGGAACAAGCTCTACATGATGAGCTTGTGAGTTTGATGCATCAAGAATCTATTGCTAAAGTTCATAATGATGCTCAAGGAATGCTTTGAAGGAGAATAAGGAGAATAGCACTTGAAAAGGGAAAAGAGTGTGTCAACAGTACTTTCACTCTAAGTACTGCTAACACACCTTCTCAAAGTACTGGTAATACACCTACAGATTCTGATGATGATGTTCCAAAAGATGGTGTTTTCTCTACAAATTCCTTTGATGATGAAAATACAGACAATGAGGAAGATGGAGAGCCTGATTACAACAACATGGATCACACCATTGATGTCAACTCTACTCCTACACTTAGAATTCATAAGAATCATCCTCAGAGTCAGATTATTGGCAAAAGTACTGCTGGGATTCTAACAAGAAGAAAGCTTAAAGAAAGTGCTTCTGACCAACATCAAGCCTTGCTGTCTTTTATATACAAGCAAAACAGAACTAACCACAAAGATCAGCAGACATGCTTGTTTGCTTGTTTCTTATCTCAAGAGGAACCCAAGAAAGTCTCTTAAGCTTTAGCAGATGAAAGTTGGGTTGAAGCGATGCAAGAAGAACTGCTTCAATTCAAGCTACAAGATGTATGGGTATTATGTGACTTACCAGATGGCAAGAGAGTGATTGGAACTAAATGGGTTTTTAGAAACAAGAGGGATGAACGGGGTACTATTATCAAGAATAAAGCACGACTGGTTGCACAAGGGTACAGACAAGAGGAAGGTGTGGATTATGATGAAGTTTTTGCACCAGTTGCCAGAATTGAAGCAATCAGACTCTTTTTGGCATTTGCATCTTTCATGGGCTTTACTGTCTATCAGATGGATGTCAAAAGTGCATTTTTATATGGCAACATCACAGAAGAGGTGTATGTAAAACAGCCTCCAGGTTTTGAAGATCCTGCTCATCCAAACAAGGTCTACAGAGTAGTCAAGGCACTTTATGGCTTACATCAAGCCCCAAGAGCATGGTATGAAAGACTTTCCACTTTTCTTTTGAAACATGGATATAGGAGAGGGGCTATTGATAAAACTCTGTTTATTAAGAAGGATAGAAGAGATATCATGTTGGTACAGGTATATGTTGATGATATCATCTTTGGATCTACCAAGTCTTCTATGGTGAAGGATTTTGAAGAACTTATGCAAAAGGAATTCAAGATGAGTTCAATGGGTGAACTCACTTTCTTTTTGGGGCTTCAAGTCAAGCAAACTACTGCTGGTATTTTTCTAAGTCAAGACAAATATGTGAAAGACATTCTCAACAAATTTGACTTTAGAACCATTAAGCCAGCATCCACCCCCATTGAAGCTCATAAATCTCTAGGAAAAGATGAAGAAGGTGAAGATGTTGATGTACATCTTTATAGGTCTATGATTGGGTGTCTCATGTACTTAACTGCTTCAAGACCAGACATAATGTTTGCTGTTTGTCTGTGTGCAAGGTTTCAAGTCACTCCAAAGGTCTCTCACATGCATGCTGTAAAAAGGATCTTTAGGTACCTCAAACATCAACCAAAATTGGGTTTATGGTATCCTAAGGATTCTCCTTTTCATTTAGAAGCTTTTTCAGACAGTGACTATGCTGGGGACAATCATGATAGACGATCAACTTCAGGAGGATGTCAATATCTTGGAAGAAGACTGGTCTCTTGGCAATGCAAGAAACAAACAATTGTGGCTATATCATCTACAGAGGCAGAATATGTAGCAGCTGCAAGTTGTTGTGCTCAGGTACTTTGGATGCAAAATCAACTGCTAGATTATGGATTTAACTTCATGAACACTGAAATCCATATAGACAATGAGAGTACCATATGCATTGTGAAGAATCCTGTTCTTCACTCAAAGACTAAGCATATTCAGATTCGACATCACTTTATCCGAGATTGTTATGAGCAGAGGCTCATTAATGTGGTCAAGGTACATACTGATGACAATGTAGCAGATTTACTCACCAAAGGCTTTGACTTGGCAAGATTTAACTTTTTGGTGGTAACCATTGGTATGATGAACCCATAGCTACGTTTGAGGGGAGGACTACATGTAAAGTACTGGTATTCAAGTGACGTACTATTCTGGATGGAAAGAATCTTTGGAAGCACTATTGTTACGCTTACGGGGAGGATATGAATGATTGTTCAAAGTTTTAATGATTTGAAGAGATATTTTGAAAAATTGCAGGGTTGTGATTGACAAATTTGAGTTGGAAAGCTTTTTAGGTTGAAAGTACTGCTTAGCCAACTCAAAGTACTGCTCGTCTTAGAAAGTACTGCTTAGACAACTAAGTACTGTTCTAACGTTCGGTCAATGGTCAAACGTACGTTTTTGAGATAAAAACGTATTTACAATGGTAACTTTCTTTGTTAACTGTAGCAACCTATAAATGCTCAACTGAATTGCATTTTTCTCTTATTTCATTTCTTTTTATTCACAAATTTTTTAAATACAACCTCCGACGCACATCAATTTCATATCAAATGGCTAACATTCGCACCTGTAACAAACATAACATGATTGCTTGCGTGGAGAAGACTGAGCATAATGCTGATTTTCATCAAATCGTTGATTATCTCACTGGATGCTCAATTAACTATTCTTTGTTAGTTGATCCTGATCTAATTGGTCTGTGGCTTCAACAATTTTGGGCTACAGCTTCTCTAAGATCAATTAATGAAGTGCCCCATATTCGCGCAATGGTAGCTGGAAAACAGGTTTTGATTTAAGAGGAAACCATTCGGGCTGATCTACTATTCGATGATGCTGATGGTGTTGACTGTTTTCCAAAGCAAGTTATTTGGGACTCGCTCAGAGACATTATTTATGAGGGTAATTTGGCACAACTTACTTTTTATAAACCTCTATTTAGCCCTCAGTGGAAGTATTTAGTTCATGTCTTACTTTACTGTCTTAGTCCTAAGAGTACATCATGGGAACAATTTGGGACTAACATTGCATCAGCTCTGGTAGGATTAACAACCAACCAAAAGTTTAATTTTTCTTTGATGATTATGAATGGAATGCTAGGACATATTGCCAATGGTAAACCTTTTCTCATGTATCCTAGATTCATTCAACTGTTTTTGAACAAGCAATTAGAGGGAGTAACCAGTCCTCAGAATTTTCTACCATCAGTTATTCTTCCCTCTAAGGTCTTTACTTTTATGAGAAAGAATAGTCCTAAGTTCTCAGGTAGGATTACACCTTTGACTTCACCAATGTTAGAGGTCATAACAGAATTAGCAGCAGAGGAAGCACATAGTATGTTCTGAGTGTTGAAGTGGTTTTTCAGTTCACCATTGGATTATTATTACCTTTTCTAGGTACCAAAGAACTGACTAGCCCAAGAGTGAATGGCTACTTGGTAAAGGCTCATAAAAACCATTTATGTTGCTGAGAAGACCTGCAGCTGATTGAAGAACAATCTGTTTGATGCAAAGACAAAGAATTTTTGAAGAAGTGTTTATGTTCAAAACAAGAGGTTTCATTTCAAGATACTCAAACAGATTGTATACAAGATCGGCTTAGAGATTATATCTAGAATAATGAGACTTGTAATTGATGCTGAACAAGTAGATAACAACCATACAAGAAGCATGAAGTCAAGCAAGTATAAAGTTCCAAGTAGGGGAGGATTGTTAGGAAATACAAGTTAGAAGGTCAAAGTACTGCTAAGTCAGAAGGTCAAAGTACTGCTAAATTGAAGATCAAAGTACTGCCTGTTTAGTATGGAAAAGTCAAAGTACTGCCTTTAATATAGGAACTTTAAAGGATTAGTAGTTATCATGTAACAGTTATATTAGTGATTAGTATTAATTAGTATTTGTGTCATACAAGGATTGTACACCTACTAGAGTTATCCTTACGTTTATAAAAGGATCTCTAGGAAGGCATTAGAGAGACATAACAGTAACAAAAACAAAAAGCATTAGTTAGAAGTATATAGAAAAGTATTTGTATTTAAGGGATATGCTAACTTATGGCAGAATTCAAGGTGTTATAATACAAATCGTTTGTTAAATCACATTGTGATGTACTTCTTGATACTGATAATCTTAGTTTTTCGCATAAGTTGAATAGTCATTTGACATTAGTGTTTTCGCTGTTACACAGACTTGGATTTATTCAAGGAAGTAACAACCCTTTAACCGGCTAAAGGCTTATTATACTAAGTATATCGATCCTACAAGATCTTAATGAGTTAAATAACCTAATATGATTTTTTTTCGTAAAAACATTGCACAGTGCATTCTGGAACACACTCAATATAGAGCATTACACATTGTCACTCTTTAAGCTTAGCTGAACTCCTAAGGTTTTAAATGACTCATTCTTTCTTATAGCTACAACAACTTGCTTGCTATCTGATTCAACCTTTTAATTCCATAAATCTTGATTAGGTTTATGTGAACCAAATTTAAAGTATGTTAGTTGTCATGTTAGGCCCTCTATGAAAAGATAATACAAATTTTATCTTTGCTACACTTCATTAGGCAAATATAGGAATTCTATTTTGTCTAACATGAGAATGACTACTAGAGAATCTATTGCACTAGAAATTCAATTTGACCTAACAGTTGAATTGCTTCCAAGAGTGAAGTTGGGTTCGTGGTATAACCCGTAAAAATGGTTGTGTTCAGCCTGAATTGAGCACCACTAGTGATAGTCTCATATTCATTCTCTAATTTGATTAAATGGCTCTTCCTAAATATGCCTAATGATAGTCTACATCGATAGACATTGTATTTCATTAGGAGTGCACTCTAAGCAAGTAGAGATTAGGTTTCTCCTTAGTCAATCTAGACTATATGCATTTCACATATGTGCTTTGAAGTTTCAAGATGATAACGTGCTCCCACGAGAACTTCCCCTGAATCGACAAAAAGATTCCGTAATGCAATTATATGCTTTCATGTTTATCTTAATGCTCGACGTTTATTTGCTTAGCTATTGAATGCATGTTTATTATAAGGGCGTTTGTCTTTTTCCTAGTAATTTAGATAAAATATCTCTTATGTTATCTAAATAACACATGCTCTTAAATGCTACATGCTAACATGTTTTACATGATGATTACATTTAAAATTATCATGCTTTGTTTGCGTCATCTTACATGACTTACATGTTAATTGTGCACCTACACTATGTTAGGTTGATGTATGACAAATAAGGTTTAGATGTCATACAGTCTTACACATTAATCTTGTTGATTATTGTGTTGATGCATGCTTAGATAAACTTGCATGCTTATATCTATATGTCTTATACATCTATGTATATATTTTCTCACACTAGAATATCTTTCTTTCGCGTCCGAGTCACTAATCTAAATTTTCAAAAGAGTCGCAAAATGGTCTTAAATCTCTTAAAGTCTTCACTCACACACTCCTTTGATCATCGTCTCGCTTTCTTCCAAATCATCTACTCTTTCGTCAAGTAAAGCTTAGATACAAATCTAACGCTCCTCAAAGTAGGTTTGACAACTTAAATATTTCATCTGAAATATTCAAGTATCTTTAACTTGCGATTGCAAACGTTAAGGTCATATCTAAAAATTACTATTCAAGCCTTTTAATAACATAAGTTAAAAACGCTCTCCTTTTCTCTTCGACGAAAACAATCTCTTCTCTTCGACGAAAACGCTCTTTGTGTTTCGATCACACATCTTCTTTCTCACTCAACCACGCCTTTTTAACCATAGAGATGGCTAATCTCTTTCCTCCACTATTTCCGCTACCACCTTTAAGATAACCGTATACCTCGTCGTGTGATTATTCTATGAACATTCGCAATGCTCGAGAAGAGCTACATAACTATGTGAGTGCAGTTTATCGTACGTTAACCACCATCCATCTTGACATTGTCAAGCTCGTCACCTCCATCTTCGTTTGTTTTCTTTATTATTATTATTATTATTATTATTATTTTCGCGTACGAAACATACCGAAGATAACATCGCCAAAATTCTTTCTTTACCCCTCAAGCGTGGATCATTAAATTATCTTCGTCAAGCTTTAGGAATGATGAAACACATTCCATAAATCATTCTCCTCTTTTCTTCTAGTTTCGATTCTAGTCCATGTTCCATTCCATGTCGTGACAACTTAACTACTTCATCTGAAGTACTATAAGTATTTTTTATTATTATTATTATTTTCGCGTACGATCAAACACCGTGATCGTCACCATTTCCTTCGGGAGAATGTCCAAAAGAAAACATCTATATTCGAAAAGGTTACGTCTGAAGAAAACATCGCCAACATTCTTTCTTTACCCCTCAACCGAGAATCATCAAATTATCTTCGTCTAGGTCTAGGAATGATGGAACACATTCTATAAATCCTTCTCTTTTTTTCTACTAGTCTCGATTCTAGTCTATTTTCTATTCCATGCGTCGTAACAACTTAACTACTTCATCCGAAGTACTTTAAGTATTTTTAATTAGCGAAATGCAAATTAAAATGTCACTCCTCTCATAAAATTCATCAAGTCCTTAACTCCTCTCCTGTTGGCGGTTCGGCGCCCCCAGACCTATTCTGGCGGCCCCTAGATATATCTGGGACCGCCGACAGCAGCTTGTAATACCATTCATTTTTTTATCCTTAACCTAACACATCCTCTCTTCTGCTATGAGCTGATGTCTACTCTACACCTAAATCTATGTCCAATGTCTCTTTATAGATCAATGGGATCCTCATATCCTAACACTCATAAGCATCATTGCTTATGTTGTTAATAGTCAAGTGAATTTCATATTGAAATGCGTCTCATTCTCAAAATCAAACCTTACAATCGTCATACTCATAAATTGGTCCTCACTTCTCGTAAACCTCTTTTCTCATCTTGAATGGTCTTTTCCCCCCCCCCCCCCCCCCCCCCCCCCCCCCCCCCCCCCCCCCCCCCCCCCCCCCCCCCCTCCCCCCCCTCCCCCCCCCCCCCCCCCCCCCGCCTCTTCTAAACGGTTCCTCTCTTTCTTAATAGTCTTCTCACTTCTGATAGTCGTCTCACTTCTAATAGTCTTTTTACTTATGACGTTTCTTCTCACTTCTAAACGTTCCTTTTCACTTCTAATAAGTCTTATATTCTCTAACATTTTGTAACATTTCTCATTTTCAGGTCATTTCCCGACTCATATATTATTATTATTTATTTTTTGAGTTTTACGCGTTCGCTTTTAATTATTATCCTATAGTTAAATCGCGTAAACTAAAAATCAACATTTAACGTAAACGGACATCAAACAAAAGTTTACGTCAAGCAAGTGTTATATAGTTATTAAGAGTATAATTAATAACTTTTCATATTTTATCTTTATCGGTTACGTAAAACGTTTACGTTTCGCTATAAAATACATTTAGGCATACCCGGAAGTACCTATACCTATCTATACTCAAACAAATACCCACAATTATACCCACTACATAAAAATTAACTAAATTCTCACTTAAATAACCACATAGGGCCGGTTGGGTTAGGATGAAACTCAAACCATAGTTAAACATCATTTTTCTTAAACTAACTTAAAAAGGACACTTACATGGCACATGTTTCTAAAGATTGGCACATCAAAGGTACCTTGCATCCAATGAGAAGCCTCCCTCCTCCTAGGGAGGAGGAGAGCACTTACACACTCTTACAAGACTTGTACCTTAACCATACAAGATAACTAAGGTTAGTTTAAGGTTGTTAAGGTTAACCTTTACTATATAAAGAAAGGACTAGGTAAGTAACTCATACACACTCATAATTCACTAGCTAATTTTCATAAGAACTTTCTCCTTGTATACAAAAGCCCACAACTCACTATTTACAAACTAGGGTTTCTTATAAAATTCCATTCTCAAGTATTACAAGTGTTCAAGCATTACTAGTAATCATATCTAAGGTGTTTGAGTTTGATTTGGAAGCTTGGATTGTGGTTTAACAAGAAGTATTCAAGAAAAGCAATTAGGGTTTTCTAGTTGGGTAATTCGAATTAGGGTTTTGTTTCTTGGGTTTAATCTTGTCCTACCTTCATCATACACTCATCTAAGGTTTATCGAAGACCCGAATCTTTTTATTATGTTAATTTCATGTTTTATATAATAGGTTTATTTTATGAAGTTATAAAATAAATACATGTACAAACATACACGAAATACATTTTATTTATGGTTAAGATGATGTTTTAAATATGATAATATGTTTGAAATAAGGATTTACAAGCCATGGATAAATTATATAATTAATTGCCAAGTTATGATTATTTATTTAATTATAAAGTTTAGATAGGTAAATAAATATGTTGGACAATTTTCTTGGACAATATGGACTTCTTATGATGGACACAATGTAGAAGACCTAATTTATACACAATGGATGTAATTTATAAATTAGTGGACTTGTGGTAACTTTATTAAGTTTAAAAGTGTATAAAACAAGTTAATTAAACATTTAAATGTTACTGTTCATTCGAACCCAATAAAATTCATTTTTATATTTTATAGAAATAGTATATCTCATGACGATCGTAAGCATATAAGAAACTTGAAAATCCTATAAATAACAAAGGAGTTATGATATTTACGAGATAATGTGGATAAAAGTGTTTTTATAAAACTAAGTCTATAAAACATATAATTCGAACTTTGAAACATAATGTTTTGTATTTTTCTTTAAAATAACATATTTTTGTGATTTCAAAAATATAAGAAACTTGGAAAACAAATGGGTAATGACCTAGTTATTGATTTTACGTGTTTTAAGTAATTTAATATGTAAAAGCAACTTTATTAAAGTAATTTTATAAAAACTTTAAGATTTCGAATCTGAGATAAATGTAAGCTTATTTTTCTGATAAAGTACAACTAATGAGGATTTTAAAACTATAAGGTACATAAAAACGGATTGAAAATGAAGGAGATACGCTATTTACGAGATTACAATAAAAAGTAAATTTTATAAAGTAAATCTTTATAATAAGTTGCTACTGTTCATAATAGTGGGCTGTTAAGAAATATTTTTCTTGGATAAAGTTTTTATCTTCGGAAGATGTGGGCCATAAATCAAATAAAACCGAATTAAAACGTATGAGATACAATTAAAATACGATTTCAATAATTAAAGTTATAAAAAGTATTTTTATAAACTTTCACTTACTGTTACTGTTCATAACAGTACTTAACCATATAATAAATATAAAATTTGATTAGACTTTTCAAATACGAATCAAACAAATAAAGAATGTTAAAAACATGATTAAAACAAGAAAGATATGACTTTATTACTAAAAGTAATATTTATAAATGTATCTACCTTATAAATATTAATTTTCTCAAACTATTAAATTATTTATATAATGAAATTATATAAATAATACATCAAGTGTTTTTGGCAAATAACAAATTTTTAAACAAGTATATCATTTTTACAATTGCAAATTAAAAGGACATTTGTTTTACAAGTAAAAATTAAATTGTTTAATTTGATAAATTAAACAAACACTTTTATGTGATGATGTGACTATATAGGATTATATGTAGTATTGGTTATTCAAAGTACATGGTACTTACACGACTTATAATTACTTAGGTTGCATTCGGTCTTATCCGTGACGTTTCCATTTCACTTGATTCATATACTCTAGTTTATTCACTAAGGTGAGTTCATAGCCCTATGTTTTACTATATCAATGATTTACAGCTTTTGGGGTGAGAAACATGCATTGTTTTACAAATTGGACGCAAGTGTACATTATATCATGATTATGTGTTTGCCTAAGTAGCAATAACCCACTGTGCCCATTATCATGAACTGTCAATTACTTTGTGTGAGCGCGAATATTATAAATAGATCTATTTGGGATTGACATCCCCGTTCGGGTAAGTAGCACTCACTGTGCTGGTTTGTCGGACAACGGACGTATACCATGTCGAATTTGGGATGTTGCGGGTTAGAACATCATCAAGGGCAATGTTGGCAATTTATATTGCAATTCATACATGTCGAGATTCAGTGTCATAAGCTTAGGGAAACGTAATTACATTTTCTGTTGTTTGCATTTGTTGAATTATCACGATGAAAATCTTGCGGTCCTACATTATATTTACATAAACCTATGAATTCACCAACTTTATGTTGACGTTTTAAAGCATGTTTTCTCAGGTCAATGAGGCATGAGGTGCTAAGGATACATTGGGATACTCTTTTGGGGAGTCGTGCATAAAAGATTTAGAGTCATTACATTTTGGAATTTTTGTTATGATCTAAAATCTTTGTTATCAACTGTTGAACAATTTAAGCCGTTGTGCTTTGTATTAAACAATTTCAATAAATCCAATGTATCGTATTTTAAACGACTATTTTAGAATTCGTTCTCATATCTTATGCTATTGATCTATGATGTAACGCTCCCGGACTCATTATTCCGCTGCGACCCTGTTTGGGGGTGTTACAGATTGGTATCAGAGTCAAGGTTATAGAGAACCAGGTCAAATGTATTTACTTGAACTATAACCGTTTTCAAACATTGCATCATACAAAGAGATTTTCATGGGACATTCATTCATACATTACTTGTTGCATTAGTTAAGTATACTAGATGTTGCATGGTTCACATACGTGTTTATAATATATTAAGTATATTATTATGGGTCTTATATATGTACTAATGTAAACTCTGTTTGAGTGTTACAGATTTTGTCATGTCTTTATCATCCACAATTACCTACACATCTGTCTACACTGATTCCGAGCCAGGAGAGTCTTTTGGGGGGCTGATGAGGAGCTGTCTGATGGAGGTTCTCCACGAGTCATCGTATATGGATACGATGGACTCCCCATATAGCCGGTAGCCCCACCATCTCCGGACTATGTGCCAGGACCTGAGCACCTACCATCTCCCGATTACGTGCCCGGTCCTGAGCACCCACCTTCACCTGTCGAGGTACCATACGTACTTGAGCCTGAGTACCCCGAGTACTTAGTGACATCCGATGCTGAGGCACCCTTGGAGGACCAGCCTTTACCTGCTGATGCCTCACCTACCGCCTTGTTACTAGGCTATGTGGTAGACTTTGATCCAGATGAGGATCTGGAGGAGGACCCCGAGGAGGATCATTCTGACTACCCTGCTGATGGAGGGGATGGTGATGATGAGCCCTCCGATGACGATGATGATGATACTGATGATGAGGATGAGGAGCCCATTGAGGAAGAGGATGATGATGAGGATGAGGAGGAGCACCTAGCTCTGGTCGACTCTTCTGCTATACCCGTTATCGACCATGTTCCCTCAGCTGGGGATACAGAGGCATTTGAGACTGATGATTCTACACCTACACCCTGATCACCTCAGACTAAGGTCCCCTTTGGTCAGACACGTCTTCGTAGGGTACGAAAAACTTTCAGACTTGAGCCACCTATGTCACCATCCATGGAGGCACGAATTACTGAGTATAGGGGTGTGCACGGTTCGGTTTGGGTTGGTTTTTTATAGAAACCGAAACCGAAACCGAATGTTCGGTTTTTCTCATAACCATAACTGAAACCGTTCGGTTTTCCTCGGTTCGGTTTTTTTGGTTTTTGGTCGGTTTTCGGTTCGGTTTCTCGGTTTCTTCGGTTAACCGTGTGAACTTGGGCTTGGGCCCAACTTGGGCCAATTTAGCCCAAAATTTGTGTTTTTTTCTTTATTTGTTAAATTCAAGCCCAATAAAGACAAATTAATTTCAAGCCCATCAATGTGATCTTAATACCCATAACAAACAACAAAAATCCAACAATAAAAATCCAACAAATTAAAAGATAACATATCTTAAATTGCAACACAAATGTCTAAACATAAATGAAAAACATATGTTATTTCACTTCAAAGTTGATGACTTCAAATAGAAGGCGCCTCACTTCAAAGTTGATACATATCTTAACATGTTCTCGCCATGCCGAACCTGCCAATATAATTTAAATCATTAAAAAGAATGATAAAGTCAACTAGTGAAAACAATTCTCAGAGCATACACTACTGTGAAAGAGCTTGCATTCAATTAACAAAGAATGATAAAGTCAACTAGTGTAAACAAAGAATAATAAAAAGATTGCATTCAATCAGCTAGTGTAAACAATTAGGAGTTAACAAAGAATGTTAAGTCACTTTTTATAACATACAGTCATACACTACTGTGAAAGTGACATGTCTTGGCTGCAAGTTGGCTGTGAATACTGTGAAAGTTACTGTGAAAGAGGATATATACAGGCAAACACAGTGAATTGGCTGCATTACATTGCAGCGAAGATATCATCACGAAAGACATTAACAAAAAATAACTAAAAGTATGATATTAGATGTATATGAAACAAGGAGATATGTTATACTTACTTTATGAATAAACTTGATGTCGAGAAGAGTCATTGTGTCGTTTTTTTCCATTAGAAAAACTTATCCTACAAAAACAAATAAATATTGGGATTAGCATTAAAGTCTAGTGGACAAGGGGGATTTTTTTAAAATCAACATAGTTAAATAAAAGTTGCATTGGCTTACAAGTTCCAGTTTCTCCAAATTTTTCCACAATTGTCTATAGTGGTAAGCCATTATAATGGGCATATCTTGCAAGTCGACGGTGTTGCTCCGTACCACACACCACCTCCTTTGTGCACATCATTAATGCTCTATGACGTCTTAGGCGTAAGAGAGTCTTCTATATTTGTCGATATACCCTTCCACGATGCTAAATGACGACTACGATGCTGGGGTGGGTAACGGTCGAGATCTCGGACACTTCGCATTAACACATGCTTGGCTACTTGTGAAAGTATCGGAAACTTTGCCATATTTTGATTCCACCAACCTAAAACATCAAATGAACTATCCCCTCTCTTTTCCGCCCCATCCTTTAAATAAATGTCTACTTCGGTTTAACGTCACCTTCATCATATTGGGTCTCATTAAATCTTTCGAAAACTCATCTATCAGGTCGATCTTCATGCTACACAATAGTCTTCACATGTGTAGGAAGGACGAAGACACGGTAAAAGTTTGATCATTATGTTCGTCGAGTTTGATCTTGTAGTGCACATACAACTCTCTAAGAGCATCCTCCACAATTCCACAAATTTCAATAGTTTTCGCCGACAATGTTTTCAATCGTTTCGGAACATGGTCACCTTGATTGGACATTTCTGTTCGGCTTTTTGGATAAATCGTGTCCAAACAAAATTCAGGATACTTTAACTTATTTCGAGGATCTAATATAACAGCCACATACAATAAAAAATTCATATATCCAAATTTGTCCCAAATCTTGTCATATTTATTCTTTTCAATTGATAAGGTATTCCTTTTATTTTCATCAGGATGTCGACACATTTTTGAAATGGCGGCCTGCATTGTGACAAGATCTTTCACAAACATATTGCTTATCACATACTTACACCCCGAAATCTTCTTTGTCACATCATAAAAAATCCTCAGATACTCCAAAAAAAACCTATTGAACATTAAAGGTTGAGTTCAAATCAGATGCACAAATTTTCTATAGTATAACAGTAGTGTATCAGATGTATATATGCACAGTAGTGAATGTTGCAGAATTAACAGTAGTGAATATAGCATAATTAACAAAGATAGAATGGCTGTGTTTTTTACCTTTTTTTATAGTTTAACAGTAGTGAAATTTAGGCGAAATAAACAAGATCGAATGGTTGTGTTTGACCTTTTTTTCTTTACAAGGACAATTTGCAAATCGCAAAAAAAATTGAATCAATACTAAATGAACAAAAAATACCTTGCATTTGACAATCATCATCGTTAGGACCCCCACAACGTTCTTTTTCTCTTTTTAGTTTCTTTTTTTCGCATCCATCTAGTACCCTCATGCCATCTTCAGTTTCATTATTAAAGTAAGAAGGGTAATCACGTTCGGTAAGTTCAAGCCTAAACAAAACATACGTCACCATATTAGTATACAAAAACATATTGTAGTATAGAAAAAAAATATTGTAGTATGTGTTAAAGTACCTCATCTAAAACTTTCTAACTGACGCCGTTTCAACATAAAAAACGTGGAGTTCCATCTTGTGTCAACATCAAGACCGGTTCCTTTTACAAATCAACATTTATTCAACTCGGACACCTTTTTCGAAGCTTTCTTGCCTACTCGAAGACGATCTCAAATACTTAACTGCATTTTGAATTTTGCAAATAGAAGAATTTTGTTCCTCTAAACCATCTCTTACCACTAGATTGATGATATGAGCACATCTTAAATGCATATACTTGCAATTTAAGATTGTGCTAGGTCTTTTAAGCAAAGTGCGTAATCTCCTGATTGCTCCATCATTAGATGACGCATTATCAACCGTGACTGTAAAAACATGAGTAATACCACATTCCTGTAAACAACGATAAACTAAGTTTCCTATTGTCACACCCTTATGATTCGATATTCGACAAAAATTAATAATTTTCTTTCTTAATTTCCAATCATTATCAACCCAATGAGCCGTAAGACACATGTAGTTATAGTTTTGCACGGACGTCCATGTGTCGATTGTAAGATACACTGTTTGGTTTTTTAACATATTCTTGAGTTTTTGTGCTTCTTCTTGATATATGGACAAAGCATCTCTAGCAACCGTCCACCTAGATAGAAGTTCAAATTTTGAATTTAGTTCCTACACTAACTCTGAAAATCACTCATCTTTAACAATGCTAAAGGGTTGATTATCTTTAATGCACATCCTAGCTACGGCTTTTCTACAACGTTCTTGGTTAAAAGAGTAAGAAAATAAAGTACCTCCCGATTCACCCATAGTAGCAGGCTTAAAACTCAATTTCGTTTGTTTCTTCTTATCTTTACTTCTATAAAGGGGTGAAGTTACACATACATTTTTTAAATGGTTACCTAAGGTACTAGTACCATTCTGCTTTGAGTTCGCCGCCAACACCGTACTACAATAAGGACATGTAGTTTCTGTAGCACCCGCTTTGTAAGGAAAATGATCCCACACAAATGATTTTAATCGCCCTTTTTTGCTCATCAACTTGATCACTAACATGTTCATCAATATGCTCGTCTACGCGTTGATTGACATTTTCACTATCTACATCAATAACCGGTGCATTCCCTTTTTCCTTACTTCGAGCTTCGGACGCCTCGCTGCCTGATGGTTCCATCAACTAAAATAAAGAAGCAATTTTAGATATCTTTTAGTGCCACTGTTTGTACTTAAAGCAAATAAGTAGGAACAAACAACATTGTGGTATGAGTATGTATGTGTTGGATCAGACATGCATACTGTCTATATAATAGTACAACAAGAACAATCATACAATTAAATTATAGGTTTGAACTTTAAACAAATGATGCTTCTTATTTAGCAAAAGCACATAATAGTACATGAAAGGAAAATAAACTTACTGTAAAATTGAGAGCTCGAAAATGGCAATAGAGATTGAAGGTTGTAAAGTTTGAGTGAAGAAGACAAATATAAAGCAGAGAAGATAGATAGATGTAGGGTAAACATTGAATCGTTTCTTGAAAGTTGAATCTGCTTCTTGTTTAGGTTTCCAAGCCGATCGACCTTTGCTTTTCCCCAAATAAGATTCATGTTAAGTCCCTCTAGGTTAATAGTTAAGTCATTAACATTAAGAAATTAATAAAAGTTATATAAATAAAATATAAAATGTATATTATAACTAATAATCGGTTCGGTTCGGTTTCTGTGGGTCGGTTTTTATGTCAAAACCGAAACCGAACCGAAATTTCGGTTTTATAAAAAATAAAAAACCAAACCATCGGTTTCTAGTTTCGGTCGGTTATTTCGGTTCGGTTTTTTTGGTTTTCGGTTCGGTTTCGGTTTTTGCGGTTTTTTTTGCTCACCCCTAGCTGAGTATGCTGCCGCACCTACACTACCATCACCACCACCATCTCCACTATCACCTTGGTCATCTCCACTACCTCAGATTCCCTCACCACCACTACCACCTCTACCATCATCACTACATTTACCACCACCTGTACCCACATCATTACCGTTACCATCATCACCACAACTACCACCAGTCGACTATAGGGAGGACATTCCCGAGGCCGAGTTACCACCTTGTAAGAGGTTATGTTTGACTACTTCTACATCGAGGTATGAGGTGGGGGAGAGTTCAAATGCTGCTCCTATGCTTACTGGAGGTCATATAGTAGACTATGGGTTTATCGGCACTCTAGAGGCCGAGACCAGACGTCAGAGAGTCGAGGAGGTTAGCTATGGCATTAGGGATGCTTGGGTAGACCTGAAAGAGGATGTTGAGGAGGTAGCACCGACGACCCTTGAAGGGGTTAATGCTAGAGTGACCGAGCTTGCTGCGGTTCAAGAGCAGGACACTCAGGATATTTATGCTGTGATCGAGGATGCTCAGGATAGACAAACTCAGTTATCATAGAGAGTTGACATATTGATCGAGGATAGACAGTTTCATCATGAGACTGCACTACTGTTAGATCAGGAGGCTCTAGCTTCTCGAGAGGTTTAGGCATATTCAGTGGGATTGAGTTCGGCAGTTCACTATAAGCTGCATGCATATAGGACTCATACCTAGATTCAGGATCTCCGTATCGCTTCACAGGAGTCATTGATTGCACATATTTCATTGCTACAGGGATAGTTGTCAGCGGCTTTAGGATAAATTCAGGAACTTCAAGCTAGAAATCAGACTCATGTAGATGATCCCGAGGGCGCTGGTAGTTCTGCCTAGGTTTACATTTTCATGTCATATTCATAGCTATCATTATGTTAGCTGGCTAAGTATTATGGGTTTTATACCCAGCTAGCACGACAGTAGGATTTGTATTTTTCATTTCTTGTATCAAACAATCATGTATGTTTTCCAATTATATATGATGTGTTGTATTACGTCATGTCGATCTCAACTCTGTTATTTGTTATGATCCCAGTCATGTTATATAATCACTGTGTGATGTGATCTTGATATATATAATGTGTGGTATTATGTTATGTCGATCTCAATTCTGTTATGTGTTGTGATCCTAGTCATGTTATATAATCACTGTGTGATGTGATCTTGTTATATATAATGTGTGGTATTATGTTATGTCGATCTCAATTCTGTTATGTGTTGTGATCCCAGTCATGTTATATAATCACTGTGTGATGTGATCTTGTTATATATATGTTGTACCCATGTCATGTTGTGATGTTTATGAAAACTCACGTGTTTTATATTGTTGTGATTTAGAACAATATGCCACCAAAGAGAACCTCTGCTACTGTAAGGGCTGCTGCCCCTATGACAGCTGCTGCTGTTGAACAGTTAATCGAATCAAGAGTATCTGTGACACTTGCTAATCATAAAACTCTTCAAAATAGCATTAATGGTTATGGCGACGGAATCCATAATTCTCACACTAGACTAGAGGAACTTTACGCACTCCGTGTAAGTGTACATAGAAGGACTTTCTAAATTGCCAGCCCCTTACTTTTAAGGGTACTAAAGGAGTGGTTGTGTTATCACAATAGTTCAAGAAGATAGAATCTGTGTTCCATATCAGCAACTATGCTGTGGAGAACCAAGTTAAGTTTGCTACTTGCACTTTTCTTAGAAATGCTCTAACATGGTGGAACTCCCACATGAAGGCTATTACTCAAGATGTTGCTTATGCTATGGACTAGAAGACACTAAAGAAGATGATGACAGACAAATACTGCCCAAGGGGTGAAATCAAGAAGTTAAAAATTGAGCTCTGGAACCTAAAAGTAAAAGGTACTAATATCGCGAGTTACACTCTGCGTTTTCAAGAGCTTGCACTGATGTGTGGAAGGATGTTCCATGAGGAGTCGGAGGAAGTTAAGAAATATGTTAGTGGACTTCCTGATATGATTCGGGGAAATGTAATGTCATATCAACCCAAGAAGATGGAAAAAGCAATTGAGTTTGCTAACGATCAGATGGATCAAAAAGTCCTCACTATTACTGAAAGACAAGCTGAGCAGAAGAGAAAGTTGGAATTTAATGTTGGAAACAATCAGGGGCACCAACAACATAACAAGAGACAGAACACTAGGAGGGCTTACACTGCTGGGCCTGGTGAAAAGAGGGAGTACACGAGATCATTGCCCTTGTGTACCAAATGCAACTATTACTACAAAGGACCATGTGCTCTCAGGTGTAATAAGTGCTAGAAGATCGGCCATCTGGCTCGTGACTGTAGGAGTTCCGGTCCCAATGGTAATAATAACAATCGTGGGAACTCTGGAACAACTCAGAATGCTGTCACTTGTTATGAGTATGGTATTCAGGGGAATTTCAAGAAAGACTGTCCGAAGTTGAAGAATGGAAACCGTGGTAATCAAGGTGGGAATGGCAATGCTCTAGCAATGGTTTAAGTGGTGGGCACTGCGGGAACAAACCCGGACTCCAACGTCGTTACAGGTACGTTAAATGGACGAGTGAATAATCGTTATCACTTCCAAGGATTCAAACAATTTATTGATAACTACAAGGATCTGTGTTTATTCTAAGCTAGATTGCGATCGGGTTTTCATTCAGCTTCGAGAACTGTGAAGAAAAGATTATTCCCAAGAAGACGACATTTAGGACTCGGTATGGTCATTACGAGTTCCAAGTGATGCCATTTGGTTTGACAAATGCACCTGCAGTATTCATGGACCTCATGAACCGAGTGTGCAAACCATACTTGGATAAGTTTGTAATTGTCTTTATCGACGATATACTAATTTATTCAAAGAACAAGAAAGAACATGAAGAACATCTTAAGGCAATTCTGGAATTGCTTAAGAAGGAGGAGTTGTACGCTAAATTCTCTAAATGTGAATTTTGGATTCCTAAGGTATAATTTCTCGGCCACGTGATTGATAGTCAAGGCATTCACGTGGATCCCGCCAAGATCGAATCCATAAAAGATTGGGCATCTCCTAAGACTCCAACGGAGATTCGTCAATTTTTAGGTCTTGCCGGTTACTACCGAAGATTCATTGAAGGATTTTCAAAAATCGCTAAGCCAATGACCAAACTCACTCAGAAGAAAGTCGCCTTTGAATAGGGTGACAAGCAAGAAGCATCTTTTCAGATGTTGAAGCATAAGTTGTGTAGCGCACCCATCTTAGCTCTCCCTCAAGGAGCTGAGAACTTTATTGTTTATTGCGATGCGTCACATAAAGGATTGGGTGCGGTATTGATGCAAAACGAGAAGGTGATTGCTTATGCATCACGACAGCTAAAGATTCATGAGAAAAATTATACTACCCATGATTTAGAACTTGGTGCAGTGGTGTTTGCTCTAAAGATTTGGAGGCACTACTTGTATGGAACCAAGTGCATGGCGTTCACAGATCATAAGAGTCTACAATACATACTTGACCAAAAGGAGTTGAATATGAGGCAACATCGTTGGTTAGAGTTGCTTAGTGATTACGATTGTGAGATTCGTTATCACCCGGGGAAAGCAAATGTTGTTGCTGATGCTTTGAGCAGGAAAGAGCAAATTAAACCATTAAGAGTCCAAGCCTTAGTGATTACTATTGGTTTGGATCCTCCCAAACAAATCTTGAATGCTTAGACCGAAGCACAGAAACCAGAGAATCTCAAGAACGAAGATGTAGGAGGTATGATCAGGAAGGATATACCAAAGGAAAAGTTAAAACCCCGCGTCGACAGAACCTTATGCTTAAACGGCAGGAGTTGGTTGCCATGTTATGGTGACTTGAGGACTGTGATCATGCACGAGTCTCACAAATCAAAATACTCCATCCATCCAGGTTCTGACAAGATGTACAAAGACATGAAGAAGCTATATTGGTGGCCCAATATGAAAGCCGAAATCGCCACCTATGTTAGCAAATGTTTGACATGTGCTAGAGTCAAGGCCGAACACCAAAGGCCATCGGGCTTGTTGGTACAACCCGAGATACCCCAATGGAAGTGGGATAACATCACAATAGATTTTGTCACAAAGCTTCCTAAGTCGTCGCAAGGTTATGACACCATTTGGGTGATTGTTGACCGACTTACTAAGTCTACAATCTTTACGCCAATAAGAGAAACTGATTTCATAGAGAAATTGACAAGAATGTACCTAAAGGAGGTAGTCACGAGGCATGGAAAACCTGTCTCAATCATTTGTGATCGTGAACGTAGGTTCGCATCAAATTTCTAGAGATCACTTCAGAAGGCTTTGGGTACTAGCTTGGATATGAGTACTGCATACCATCCGCAAACTGATGGAAAAAGCAAGAGAACTATCCAAACTCTCAAGGATATGCTACGTGCTTGTGTGATCGACTTTGGAAATGGTTGGGTTAAACATTTGCCACTAGTTAAGTTTTCTTACAATAATAGTTATCACACTAGTATCAAGGCTGCACCATTCGAGGCACTTTACGGACAGAAGTGTCATTCACCTGTTTTTTGGCCCGAGGTTAGACAAGTTCAACTCACCGGTCCAAAAATAGTTCAAGAGACGATCGAGAAGGTTATTCAGATCAAACAAAGAATGCAAGACGCCCGTGACCGACAAAATAGTTACGCCGATTTAAAGCGTAAGCCGATGGAGTTTCAAGTTGGGGATATAGTTATGCTTAAAGTTTCACCTTGGAAAGGGGTCGTACGTTTTGGCAAACGGGGGAAGTTAAACCCTAGATATGTTGGACCTTTCAAGGTGCTGGAAAATGTTGGATCCGTTGCTTACAAGCTTGAGCTTCCTCAAGAGTTGAGCAGGGTTCAAATACATTTCATGTATCCAACTTGAAGTAACATTATTCTGACGAACCATTAGCCGTCCCACTGGAAGGACTTCATGTTGATGACAAGCTCCATTTTATGGAGGAACCCGTAGAGATCATAGATCGAGAGGTCAAACGGTTGAAGCAAAGCCGTATCCTAATTGTCAAGGTTTGATGGAACTCGAGGAGAGGTCCTGAGTTCACATGGGAACGTGAAGGCCAATTTCAAAAGAAGTATCCGCATCTCTTCACTAAACCCGTACCTTCGTCAAGTGTTGCAACTTGAGCCTTGAGGACAAGGCTCTTCTAACGGGTGGAGACTATAACATTTCTCATTTTCAGGTCATTTCCCGACTCAGTTATTATTATAATTTACTTTTAGAGTTTTAAGCGTTCGCTTTTAATTATTATCCTATAGTTAAATCGCGTAAACTAAAAATCAACATTCAACGTAAACGGACATCAAACAAGTTAAAGTTTACATCAAGCAAGTTTTATATAATTATGAAGAGTATAATTAATAACTTTTCATATTTTATCTTTATCGGTTACCTAAAACGTTTACGTTTCGCTATAAAATACATTTAGGCATATCCGAAAGTACCTATACCTATCTATACTCAAACAAATACTCACAATTATACCCACTACATAAAAATTAACTAAATTCTCACTTAAATAACCAGATAGGGCCGGTTGGGTTAGGATGAAACTCAAACCATAGTTAAACATCACTTTTCTTAAACTAACTCAACAAAGGACACTTACATGGCACATGTTTCTAAAGATTGGCACATCAAAGGTACCTTGCATCCAATAAGAAGCCTCCCTTGTAACACCCCCATTTTTACATATAGCAGTGGAAGCTATAGGGGTATTACTTCATGGATACAACAATCATAATCATAGAAAACGACTCAAAAGAGACGTTGTTGGAAAAATTTAGTTATCATTCATTATATTAAGAGTTTTTACAAAATGCAGGTCCCAAAATCTAAAACATCATGTTTGAATGATAACAGTTTAGCCATCTTCGAGTCCATGTCACTCCGTGTCGCAACTTGCTCAATTACCTGAGATAAACATGCTAAAAAGTCAACACAATGGTTGAGTGAAATTCATAGGTTTGATATAAACAGTTTGAATACAAGTAATATTATAATAATTGTATAAACATAATTATTATGAAAATGATATTGTTATGATCTTGGGTCATGTTATTATATACCCGTTATTAGTAATAATCGCAATGAATCATAGTAACAATGTATTATCCCGTTATTGCCTTGTTTGGTCTGATTGGTCTTGTTCTCATGTCACCAACACATTATCATACAAAGTCAATTTAACGACTTGAAGAGCTCATAATATCAACATATTAACATCCAAAGTCAATTTAACGACTCGAAGTCAAATTTAATGACTTGTAGGATCTATGATACTAACAGATTAATATCCATAGTCAATTTAACGACTTGAAGTCAAATTTAATGACTTGTAGGATTTATAACTTAGACATTGATTGTAATGATACATCAGATTAGCATATAGTCTGGTAAAACACTTGTATCCGTACTTTATAGCATGTATCCTCCTCACGAGTTTATGAAATAATTAAAGAGATTAAAAGTGAGGCTATGAACTCACTAAGTTATTGAAAAGTAATCACATTGTTATAAGATAAAAGAGTATGTAAAAGAGTTTGTAACGAGCATGTATCCCCCTCGCGGGTTTATAAAACATGTAAAATAAAAAGTAAAGGCGATGTTATACTCTCACCTGATAGGTTAGATGGAATAATTATTCTGAAAGAAAGCTGACGACCATATTCAATCTTACCGGTGAAAGGTTTTTTGATATAGTAAAAATGATAGTAAACATTCAACGTCATGCAACTTGAGTAAATATAAGGGTCTTAGGAAGATTGTAAACTTTTGAACTTTGGTTTTTAAGATTAAGAGTTTGAATTGAATAGTTTGATTACTTTATCACCGTTTTGTGCCATCAAAATTCAGAAGTCATTCAGTAAACATTTGAGGATCTAGGCAACTTTAAATCGTTAAACCCAACAACTCAGTCAGAACGAAATACCAAGATGAAGACCCCTTATATTGAATCTCCCAAGAATTGTTATACGATATAAAACGGTTTTAAGCGTTTATCAATATCTGGAAATGTAGCACGAGAACTTAATTAAAGTTATGTTCATTGAAGTTAAACAAGATTTTATACTTTTCAAAATGTAACATTTTAGACCCAGTGGTTTGGAAATTGCAATAAGCCCTTGGAGTTTGCAGTTTTTACGACTTATGGTCCCTTCAAATTTGAAAGATATACCAAGAAAACCTTGGACTTTGAAAAGTACATAAAATGACCCCTGGAGTTATAACTTTGATAAAATGACACTCTTAGTTATAAGTTTTCGAAAGTTACGATATATACCCCTTGCATGGATTATAATTACAAAACATGTCCAATTGCCATTCAAGCTTAGTTTAACAATTCAATAGACATTTATAAGTTATAATAAACTAAAATATGAAGTTTTAACGCAACACAAGTTTAAAATAACAATTCGTTAAGCTAGGAAGTAGAAAGGGTCAAATTAGGTTCAAACTGAAACGCGCGGTTTTTAAAGATCAAATTTCTTTATTAATCAATAAAGTGGTTAATATTAAAATTAGTTAAGCATGCTAGGATAGATTATAACAATATTTAATCATTATAACATTTAGTTTTAAGAAAAACGCGAAATTAGGGTTTTTGGTGTACGGTTTTGGATCAAAATGGAAAATGATTATGAATTGAGTTATGAAACTTTAACAATAGTATATTAGGAATCAAATAACAATATAAAGAGTGTAGTAGCAAAGTACAGAACATATCAAAACCTGGTTTTAGATTCAAGACCAAAAATGGTGGAAAGGTCCATTCCGGGATATTCTTTCTAACTCGTACGCCTTGTACCGGTTCCCGGGGCTTCAAATCATCAGGGCTACACTCTTGAACTTCTTTAATGATCCTAAGATCATAAGGGAGCAAAGGATTGCTGCCTATAAGGGTTATAGAGGAGGAGGTGTGGTGCAAGTTTGAATGAGCTATCTAAGTTTCCTATTAAAGTATTTTAGAAGCAGACGGAGTAAGGCATCCTTTAGAATCTGATCAAGACACATTGAGGGTCTAGTATAGGATGTGTAGATGCTATAAAACCAGATGTGGAAGAAATGAGGTTGTGGGTTCCATTTGGTACGGTTTAGGGTTTTCTTGTGAATTCAAGGCTTAATTTGAGTCATGCTTTTACAAAGTGAATGTATAATCTGGTTTACAAGGTTTATATCTTGGATACTTGATGAAAAATGATAGGTGTTTTGGTTTAAAATGGGTCGATATTGAGTAAATAAGGTCATGTGTTCATATAGAGCTCGTTTAGGGTTTCTTTGGCTTTCTTGGCTTGTATTTCGAATATTCTAGATTAGGAATGATGGAATACTAATCCTAGGACTTATATAAAGGATTATCAATGAGGTTTGATCATTGGTTTAAGTTAAAATGGGTTGAAATTGAAAGAATAAGCCGTAGCTTGGAATTAGGGTTCATATAAGGCTTTTAGGGTTTTTTAGCTTTGTAATTCTCGTATATTGTTGAAGCAATGATGGTTAATGAGGGATAAAGGTTTGTAAACTCATTTTATGGGTTTACAATGACTCTTGGTTGCTTACTTGACAATGAGATTGTCTAAAAATGAGTAAACGGGTAAAAATCACAATTAGGGTATAATTAGGGTTTCCGGATTTAATTTCTTGTGTAGAAATGAGAAGAGTAGAATGTTGAAATGACTAAGGAATTAGAATTGAGGGATGTTGTAATTTATGTAATTATAACTTATTTAAGAGTTGGTTTAGGTTTACAATGGGTAAAAATCAAGAAACAGGTCATGGTTTAGAAATTAGCTTGGTTTTAGGGTTTATGGTTTTGAATTAGGGTTTTGAATGCAAAAAGAGGTATGAAAGCTTATGAATGAATAATTAAGGGTATACACAATATAAAATGAGAATAGTAGCTGTACACATTGATGTGAAGAAATTAGAATGAAAACGGAGAGTAAAACGTATTTTAGATGTCATGCTAATGACTTGTACATTGAGCCTTTTAGAGACTTGTACTTGACTTGAAGATATTTTATATATAAAAGAAATGTATAATTTCTTGTACATATGCTTTAGTAGCTTGTTCATTCACTTAGATGTTAATCTTCATGAATTAGGGTTTAGAGGCATCCCGAAAACGTTTAAAGCCGTTTTGATATAACGATGCAATGGAACATTATAGGAATAATGCGAACTTTGTAATAAGGATATGATGATTATGACTTGACTTATTGTGGGGGGGGGGGGGGGGGGGGATGTTGCTGACATATATGAATGACTGGATGGCCAAAAATAGTGTTTGCGTGAGCTTGTCCTACTTTTAGTGTATGCAAGTTACCTTGCATATGAAAATTGGCAATAGCAAGTACTGTAATACAGCAAAATTTCCTTCGTAAAATTGTGATAATATAAAATAGGTTGATGAAAATTCCTTGGTTATGTATAAATTATTGTACAAAATTTATGACGAAGAAATAGATTAGTTTGCCTCCACTAAACCTGATCTTTAATGAAACTTTTTTCAAAAATCATGTGTTCAAAATTCCAGATGTCAAGATGAAAGGGAAAACTATCTTCTTTCTTGGAATTGCAAATTCTCAAAGTCCTGAGGCATAATTTTTTTTATCAATCTAAATATGCTCTTGAATCACTTAAGAAATATGGTATGGAAACCTATGACCTAGCGGATACTCCAATGGTGGAGAAATCCAAACTGGATGGAGATCCACAAAGGAAAGCTATTGATCCTACACGTTATCGTGAAATGATAGGCACCCTTATGTATCTCACATCAAGTAACCAACCAGGTATTTGTTGTTGTGCAGAGTGCCGGTAATCAGGCAATGCCTACCGAAAGAGCACCTTAGATGTGTTAAAGTAAATCTTTTTTATACCTACGAGAACCTAAATAATGTAGTCTGTGGTATTCAAAGGATTCTTTCATTGCTCTAACAACTTTTGCAGATGCTGACCATGCGGGTTGCCAAGATACCAGAAAAAGTACGTCTGGAAGTATGCAACTGTTGGGAGAAATATTAGTGAGTTGGTCGTCAAAGAAACAAAAGAGCATGGCCATATCTAGTACAGAAGCTGAATACATCGCCCTATTAGGATGTATTTAGCTCAAAAACTTTTAGATTCGATCACAACTGACAGACTATGGCCTTGTATTCAACAAGATACCACTAATAGTGATAATAAAAGTGCCATTGCTCTATGCTGCAACAATGTTCAACACTCCCAATCAAATCATATTGACATCAGACATCACTTCATAAAGGAGCAAGTGGAAACATAGGTGTTGAGATGTATTTATTCATTGAATAGGGTATCAACTTGCAGACATTTTCACCAAGCCTTTAGTACGAGAACGACTTGAATTTCTCATCAATAAGCTTGGTATGCTTAGCATGTCTCTTGAGACTTTGATAAAGATGGCAGACGAAGAGGAAGAGTAACGGTGGTACCCTCTTCACATATCCTATGTATCATATGTATATAAGAAAATCATAAAAATCCAAAAAGATTTTTCAATTTATATAAAAAAATTTCAAAAAGAAAATACAAAATTAAAAAAAATCAGAAAATTTAAAAATATGGTGCTCATGACATGTCTTCTGAAAATCAATAACATTTACAGTCTTAGAAATGTCATTTAATAATGATATGAGGCTGTAACTGAAGTTCGAACATAAGTTATAACAGCTTTTGAAAAACATGTCCCTATGTTTGAGTTGAATTAAGGCTTCTACAACTTGACTGTTGGTTCAATTTAGTCTGCCATGAAAGACTTAGTACTGTCAATCATAGATATACTGCAGATCCGTTACAAACTATACCTAAAAAAATATTATAAAAATGATAAAACTCAAACTATATAGTTAAGAAATAGACTAAAAGCAGAATCATGATACCGAGAAGTATATAGACTTTCCCGGGTCGATTATCCCCAACGCGGCTGGAATGGTAAATCGATAACGATCTGAAGATTTGAGATAGAAGGAAGAATGAGTTGGGAAGTTGAAAAAGTCAAATTGGGATAATAACGGGACTAAAACGTTTAAGTAAAACCCTAGAAATTATGAAATTTAAACTAGAAAACGAAGCCCGAATCCCTGAACAAAAAGTGGGAAAACCTAAATTTTTTAAAAAATAACCCTACGAAGAATTTTCGCTTCTAAAACAACTCTATGGTCCCAAGTAACGAAAATAAAAAAGACTAGACCGAAAACGGAGTTCGTTTGACCCAAAAACGAGTCAAAACAAAATCCCGTACCCGGACCCGTTCTTAAAAAGTAAAAAAGTTATAAAAAATGACCCCTACAAAAATCTTTTAAATTTTTTTCCTACAAACTAATGATAAAATAAAATTTTCTAAAAAAGCAAATATTTTTTTTGATAATTTTTTTTTGTATTTTTTTATGAATTAAATAAACTTTATCTAAATTAAAATTAGTAAAAAATATTAAACGTTTACAAAAAATTCTGAAAATTTTCTAAAATACTTTACACAATAAAGTCCTACAACAAAGGAAAACTCCCACCAGCTGTATGCAATAAGCCCCGAAAAAGCTTCACAGCTTATTAGTCTTAAAATACACAAAATGTTGTAGATAACCAAAAGTGCCTTGGGTCTTTAACGAAAAGACCCAAGGGCTGCAGTGTAAGTGGAGTTGTGTAAAGGGTATGTACCGCTTGTCACGGGTTTCGAGTCATGCTCACCAACCAAGTTCTTCCCTTTTTTTTTTTTTTTGAAAACACAAAGAAGCAAATTTGATAAGCCGTGGGGCTTAACAACTTTGTCTAACTAGAAGCATTTGCTGAAATCCAATAAAAAAGCTTAAAATAAGCTTAACGATTGGCAGAAATGAATAAAAATGCTTATAAGCAAGAAAGCTAAGTATTTTTAGACTTAGGGTCCGATTAAGTAAGATAAAAGCTAAAATAAGCTTAAATGGTTTAAACAAACTAAATGATGCTAAAAAGAAATGATAACTAAACTAGATAGGCTGTGAGAAGCCTTATTAATGCAGAAAATCTTAAAGAACTAAAAGGCAAAAAGTGCTTAAAGCTAGGACAAATAAGCTAGAAAAAGGAACATTTGCAAACTAAATATCTAACCTAACCTAAAAAGCTCTTGGGAAACAGTTTAAGCTTGTGGAATAAGCTGAATAAGCTAGAATCAAAAGATAAGCAATCCTATAGCCTAAGGGATTCAAAAACAGCCAAAGGGCATGTTTGGGCTTAAAAATAAGCACCCAAATAAGCTTCCTAAGGCCTGAAACTTTGAGGGCTTATTTAAAAGCTTATATACTCTTAAAATAAGCCAAAAACTTGGGCTTAAATTGGCTTATTGGCTGAGAACAATAAGCCTAAAGTTCCCCCTTTGCACCAGGGGAGCTTTAAGGCAAACCTCAAGGGCTTATTTGACAGCTTATTTTAAGCTGTCAAACGTAAACTCTAAAAATCACAAATAAACCAAACAAATTGAGTGCTATGTCAAATAGAGCTAGAGCACCAATTTTCATCGTTTGGAAAAAGCATTTTACTTGCTTATTTTTGAGCCTGTAAATAGGTCTAATGGCGTAACAAACTGTGACAGAAATGTTTGAGTTAATTTGACTCACAAAGTCAAAAGGACAAAGGGCTTGTGACAGCCCTCTTTTAACACACAAATCACACACTTTTTTGATGTACAACTCAAACCACAAGTGCTTAATCAAATAAGCACTTGTGGATTACTAAAAAACTTCACAGTTTTGAAAAAGGTTCTTATACCTTTGAAAAACAATTTCCAACTAAAAATGTTTTAAAAACAGCTTAAACTTGCTAAAAAACTTAAGCTAAAATTAGCCAAAGTACCCCAACCCATGCAAAAACCATTTTTGACCCGTTTTTAAGCTTATGCCAAACACCCCTTTATCTCAAAACTGTCAAACAAAAGGGAGTTTAAAACCTATTTTTAAGCTAAAACTTTGAAAACTCTTTATCCACTTCTACTTATTTTGACCTATTTAAACTATTTTAAAACTAAAAATCCTAGCTTATTAAGAAAAATAAGCTAGTTTCTCTACTAGCTTATACTACTACTTATGACAGTTTTAAAGAGAAAAGCTAATGTAACACAAAATTATGCAACAAAAACTTACAACAGCCAAATAACAACTTAAACTAATGTGTTTACAAAGATTGAAAGCAAATAAGCTAAAGGTTTAAGCTAAAAATTAAGCTAAATGAGAATTTAGATATGAACCCTTGGATTTTTGAAGTTTCAGCACCAAGGCCACTCTTTCTGAGTGAGTGGGTGAGTGGCCTAAAAACCCTGTCCTAGTGGCTCCTTAGCCTCTAAACCTGAGCTTAAAAGCTCAATAAGCTCTTGGGAGCTTATTGCTCCAAATAGCTTCCAAAATGAATCTCATGAACAATTATGAATTAAATTCAAATGAAAACAGTATTTAAGAACTTATAACAAGTTCTAAGCTGAATTAGAGCTTATTAACAAGAATAAGCTCTAATAAGCTTATTGAGAGCTTATTGAGTGAAAAGAGCTTAATTTTTCATTAAAACTGAGAATTACAAATGCATAAGAGACATTAACTTCAAAACACTTTAAACTACAATAAAAACGACATAAAAACTTAATTAAAAACTGAATTAAAAACTAACTGTTTTGCCACAATGGGCTTACAAGGCTTTTATAGCCAAAAAATACAACTAGGTCTTCTTTTCTTCTCTCTTGCTGTTGTGCTTGTTTGTAGACACACAAACAGGGATGTGTTTGTTTTGTGAGTGGTTTAAACCTTTAATCTTGGCCCTTCAATCCTCAAAATTCAATCTTGGCTGTCGAATTAGGTCTTGGGAGGTGTGGGATTGCCAACATGGCACCTTTGTAACTGGGAAAGGTGGTGGAGGAGGGGGGAGATGAATATCCATGGGGGAATTGGGTTTTGCAGGGTAAAAAGAGGATGGCGAACCCGTGAGTTGTTTTTGGGGGGAAAGAATGGGCGGGAAAAGATGTTAGGAGGTTATAACAGAGTGAGGTTTCGTGAACTTGGCAAAAATGGCCCTCCATGGTTATATCTTTCTTTGCACCCGTCGTCCTTATGGTTATATAACTTTGGGGACTTGGCAGAACTGCCCCCTCACTTGTTACTTTGTACATTTTGCAAAAACAGCCCTTGTCTTCTTTTTTCCTCTTTTCTTTTATAAATATAAGTTTAAGGGTTTGGCAATTTCAACCCTTAAACTTATATTTCTTGATTTGTTGACTTTTTGGCTTCGGGGTTGACTTGGACTTTGACCAGTTGACTTTTCTGTTGACTTTTTGACTTGATTGACTTTCCGGCTTTGATTTGGCTTTGTCTTTCACAGTCTTTTCCATTCCGAGTCCGGTTTTGTCGTTTTGGCTTTGTTTTTCGTCCTTTTCTTAGTTATCCGTTCCTGCACAATACAATTAGCAAAACAAGCATATATTTGGCATTTTAAGTCCGTTTTTGGTTATTTTAGCTTTGGCTTTGTTTTTCGTCCTTTTCTTGGTTATCCGTTCCTGCACAATACAATTAGCAAAACAAGCATATATTTGGCATTTTAAGTCCGTTTTTGGTTATTTTAGCTCGTTTTTAAAGGTAAAAGGTATGTGTAATTAAGCACATACCAAAATCCCCCATACTAAGGTATTGCCGTGTCCTCACGCAATGCTATGAAGTAAGCATTTACGAAAACTAAGAATCTCAATCTCCCTCGACTAATAACTTTGAAAAGTAGCAAAGTGTTTGTCAAGGGAAACTAAAGAATCAAAAGCTTCGACAAGTCCCGTTTTCACCACTTTTTATTCATACACTAACTATCCCTAATATTTTTGGATTTTTCTTTTTCTTGACTTCCTGTTTGACTTCCTTTATTACATTAACATTGGGATCATAGAATGAGAAACGACCATAGAATAATCTACGGATGTCCTGACGGATAAATTCATCGTCCCCGATTTTTCACTAGTTCCAAACCAAGCAATTAAACAAGATCATTTGTCAATATAAGTCTAAATGCTAAGCACTCATACTTATGACTTGTGAACTTTTAACTCCCAACATGAGTATATATGATTTAAAGTGTGTGTACTTATTTCAACTCAAACCATAAATAAACTTATTTTCATAGTCGTGATTCAAGACGAATCAAGACTCAAAGCAACAATCTTATTAGGACCTTGTAACCTGATTTTAAAGAACGAGATTTAAACTGTAGAACTTTTTGCAACATTTTCATCATTATAATCATGAGTTCTTAAAGCTAGGAATGCTTAGTTTAGTTTTTTGAATACTACCAGCCTTCAGCTCCCTAGTAGGATATCACAACCAACGACCGATGTTCTTAGTTTGAAAACCCACCCCGTTGCTAGCGTAGTGGGAAATCACAACAACACCTTCTTCCTATATGCTACGGATAAGTTCTTATTTTGAACCCTCACCTAACCCTCCAGCTCCTGTGAGATATCACAACACACCAAATCCTTAGAAGTAAAGATGTCTTAGTTTGAACCCCCACCTCGTGGTTAGCGGAGTGGGATATCACGACACATCTTTTACTTGCTCCATATAATCAAATGTATGCTTCATTGGCAAAATTTCAATATTCATGCATTTTGTTAGCATTCATACAACATTCATGCTTCTTTGGCATTTTAACTTTCCGAATTATTAAGAACAGAACAAATCTCGTTTTTTAAAGAATCAAGTTACCAAATTTGAAAGCTTTTTCCTAAAACATTTGATTGACTTAGTTTGAATTGAATTGAGCACGTATGATTAGGTGGATTAGAAGCTAATGGAGAAAAAGCCACAAGATACTCATATAAAGTTTTTGTTCAAGCACATAAACTTATTATATAACTTCGATCCACTTCTTGTTCTTCACCTTATAAAATTCGAAGCCATTGAATTCGTGAAAGCTTAGCCACAGAATTAAGTTTGAGGAACTAGCTAGGGTCAACAACGCCCAAAAAAAAAATCAAGATCCGAGTCAAAAATTATTTCCTCATTCTAACCCATTAGGAACGTCAAAACTTGTGCCAAAACACTTATTGTATTTTGAAAATTTATAAAATTTTTCTATTTTTTTTGGTATTTTTTGCAAATTTTGGTGGTAAAAACGGGATTGCTTGATAACAACGACTGCTAGTCAAAAATCAAATCGAAGATCCCCCCCTATACTAGAGACTAACTCTCCTCGATGTTTCAAAAGGGGATACCTACGTAAATCTAAGGCCGTTATGAAGTGGCCAAAAGATAAAACGTAGTCGATAGATTTGGAGACTGGAATTCCCAAAAGGAAGCTGGGATGTGAAACTCTTTGTGTAATACTGCAAGCAAGAGGGTCTTCGACAATCCGGGAAATCCTTGGTCATATAATACAAAGGCACACAAAACATGACAAAACACAGGTAATGAAATGCAAGCCTTCCCACAACACAAAAACACTTATTTTATTACTACTACTGATAACATGGGTGCACTCCCACAAAGCGCTTGTTAGTGTCCCGACGCATTGACACCGTCCCCCGAATTTATTGTCCATGGGGAAGGAGGTTTATTTTTGCGTTAGGAGATCCGGAACAACCCTCGGTTGGTATTCCCCCTCCAAATAATTTTTTATACGATACCATTCACTTTAAAGTTGGGACCCGAAGTTTTGAGATAACTCGACAGTGCCATAAGGAAAAAACTTGGACAATGGTGATGGACCTGGTCGAGATATTGTGTAGCAACCAACGGGATTTTCAATTTGCCCGAGAAAATCTTCATCTAAGTTGAAAAGGAAGACACGATCACCACGTGAAAACGCGGGGGTTCTGATCTTAGCATCGGATCCATTTGGTTTTCTTCTTTTAGATCAAAGAATTTTCGTAGGCCTGATCACGAAGTTCATTTAGTTTCATTCATGAACTTTCCTGGTGATCACCCGCAGTTTAATATCAAAATTGTATGCTATTGAGGCCCATAGGCTTGTGCTCTAACTCGATCGCTAGATGACATGCCTTCCCGTACACAATTATATGGAGTACAACCCGATGGTGTTTTGGGTAAGGCTGTGCAAGGCCCATAAAGCATCACTAACTTGTCCGACCATGAAGGCAACGATTTCTCCCACGGTTCCTCAAGAATGTGCGCTTTAAAACACACGATTTTGCACCGCTACTTGCCCACTTGTTGTTGGGTGATACGCGGTCGAGAGACGTGAGTGACTCCATACTTAAGCATGACCTTAGTAAATTTGATCATTGAAAAGTGATTTCCTGCATTCACTATGAAAGATCGGGGAGCACCAAATCGAGAAAATAGAGTTTTCATAAATTTGCAAACAACTCCGGGCATCATTTGGTGGGAGCGCTTTTTTGCTTACAAACCCCATTTTGACAAATAGTCAACAGCCACGAGTATGTACTTGTTCCCCTCTTGAGACGGAAATGGCCCCATAAAATCAATGCCCCAGAATGGTCACAGATTTCGCAAACTTGGAATGGCGTTTTTGTGGCACTCATGCTACGAGCGTAATGTTTCCTTGACGTGACAAATGTCACAACGGGTGACAAAGTCCATGGCATCCTTGTAGAGGTGGGCCAATAGAATCCTGAAGTCGAAGATTTTTCCTAGCTTGTGTTCTATTGGCACCATAGTGTCCCCCAGGTAGGTCCACTGTACAAGCTTTGAGAATGTCGAAAGCTTCTTGCCCAGAAACACAACTCTTATCACCTGATCAGCACCTTTATAAACAAGACTAGGGGATCATCCCAGAAATAATGCTTGAACATCCCTTTGAAGAAATTGATTTTTTTTATTGGGATGGTCATTCCCCCCTATAACAAATTTTTCCTCCCCTTCCCTTCCACCGCATGTATTTGCAAAATAATCGGCAAACCATGGGGTACTTCATTCTTTAAGAGCAATAGATCCAAGGGTTTTCGAGAGAAATGCTTTCATTTATTTCCTTGGTCTCGAACTTATCTTGGAGAGGGATTTTTCCAGTCTTGAAAGATGAGCTGCAAGCAAAAGAGTTTTCAGCTCCTTTTTTTGTCTCGAACATCAATGTCAAACTCTTAGAGCAATAAGATCCACCCGCATGAGTCTTGCCTTAGCATCCTTCTTGGCAAAGAGATACTTGATGGCAGAGTGGTCAGTATACACTATGCTTTTGGACATGACAAGATATGAACGAAATTTCTCAAAGGCATACACTACAGCAAGTAATTCTTTTTCTGTAGTAGTGTAGTGAGTTTGAGCCTCGTTCATAGTCTTGCTAGCATAGTGTAAAAGGGTGAAAATGCATGTTTTTTCTTGCCCGAGGACTGCCCCAATTGCGAAGATGATTCGCTAGCCTCGCACATCAGTTCAAAGGGCTAATCCCAGTCGGAGCAAGCTAAGATCGGAGTCCCAGCCTCAGGCAATATTTCTTTTGAGTGTCTTAAAGGAATCGATACAACTCTTCAGAAAAGACAAATGAGTCCTCCTTTTGAAGCATATGAGTCATAGCGGGCAATTTTTGAGAAGGGTCCTGAATGAATCGTCGGTAAAAAACCGGCGTGCCAAGGAAACTACGGACACCTTTGACAGAAGTCCGGATAGGGAGTTTAGCTATTTTACTCGCCGTTACTCTATCAACCTCAAGTCCAGACATAGAAATTTATGTGTCCGAGAACTAAGCCTTCCTTTACCAAAAATGACCCAGCATCTCTCCCAGTTCAAGACAAATTTGGTGTCTTCCACAGCCGCTTCAACATCTTTTCTAAATGAGATTAGCACGTAGAAAAAGAGGTCTCCAAAGACCGAAAAGTCATCCATGAGACTTCCATCATTTCCCCCTCAATCTATCGTGGAAGATTTGCCATCATACATCTTTGGAACGTGGCCAGGATCTTGCATAGCCCAAAAGGCCATGCGACGATAGCAAAAGTTCCGTATGGGGCATGTGAATGTTGTCTTTTCCTTCTTGATCCTTATTGGCAATTGGGATCTGAAAGTAACGCCCGACAGCCATCGAGGAAACAGTAGTATTCGTATTCCTGCGAGTCTTTTCTTTCGAGCCATTTGGTCCATAAACGGTAATGGAAGCTGGACTTTTCGGTGGCTTCATTAAGTTTCCTGTAATAAGACATACTCCGCCACCAGTGACCCATCGATAGGAAATCTAGCTCATTTTCCCTTCAATTGTGATGACAGTCATACCTGCCTTTCTTAGTCCAACATGAACCGGCTCACCCAAGGGCTTTCAGAGATGGGTAAATCAATCCACAGCGGCAAAGGAGTTTTTCAACCTCCTTTTTGATAACATCGTGGATTTTTGGGTTTACCCTTCTCTGACTTTGCACAGATGGTTCATAGTCCTCTTCCATTAGAATTTTGTGAGTACAAAATTCTGGCTACCACCACTTTATATATCGAGATTTTCCAGCGAATGGCTCGCTTTGTGGGACTTGAAAACTTGAGAAGAGCTGCCTTTTCCTCATCTTTCAAGTCTTTAGCAATTATGACAGGCAACTTATTGTCGCCTTCCAAAAATGCGTATTCAAGATGGGGTGGCAGTTCCTTGAGTTCAACCTCGGGAGGTTCATCAATGGAAGGTTCAACGGTTTTAGCTTCACAGAGTTTGAGCTCTTTCCTAACTCAAGCTTATTATAGTTCATGATTGGGAGGATGGGTGGAGTTCACAGTTCAAAATTGCTCTAGAAATCAAGATGTCCCCCCCCTCAGGATCCTGATAAGTTGGATCAACATCAATGAAGTTGGATCAACTTTCTAACAAGAAACGAAACTGCTTCTTCAAATAAAAGAAAACCACTGTCTCCCCGCAAGGAGTAGAGTTGGAGAAGCAGTAGAAACAATAGGCTCAAAATATGGAGTGGGAATTAGCCAATCGCGATCATGTTTTGAAAATCCTAGGAAACCTCTTGAGAAACCATCACAAGCCATAATGATGACGTCGATTTTGATTTGCCCGTCATATGGTCCGAATCAGCTGTGTATTTTGAAGTTTTTGGTCCAGGGTGAATTGATGGCCATCCTTGCCAAACACGAAGGGTAATCCTCTCCTCCATAAACATCTATCAAAGCATTACTTTTTTCAAAAACATCGCCGAGAATTAAGGGGACTCGGGGGTCTGGTTCAAAATCAACAACTACGAAGTCAGCTGGAAATTGGAACTTTCCCACCATTAGACGGACGTCTTTAGCAATACCGATTGGTTCAGTGATTGAACGATCTGCAAGCTCTAGCGTCATGCAAGTTGGGGTTAGTTCAGGAAGAGCGAGATCTTTCCATACAGAATAAGGCATGAGATTAATGCTCGCACCAAGATCGGCCAATGCGTTGCATGTAGTAATCCCCGTAAATTCACATGGAATCAGAAATCGGCCAGGGTCTCCAAGTTTCTTTGGTAACTTGTTGAGGATGACCGCTGAACAGTTCTCATTCAAAGGAGTTCTTGCCAATTCGCTCAATTTTTCTTTGTTTCCAATTAAGGTTTTTAAAGTTGAAGCAAATTTAGGCATGAGCATCAAGGCATCGGTAAAGCTAATCTCGAAACTTAAATCTCTAAAGATTTCATAGAATTTCTCGTTTTGGTCGTTAGCTTTTTCCTTGCGCTTTTCATCATTTCTTCTTGATGGAAATGGAATTGATGCTTTAGGAATTGGAGTGACAACAGGAGCAACATTGGGCTCAGGATTTGGATTACGAGACTGAATTTGAACAACAGGAGGTTGGACGTCTTCGGTGCTTCCGTTATTAGCAGGAGGCATCGTGTCCTTTGTCACCTCGGCCGAAAGGATAAAGTCCCAGAACACTACCTTTTTTCGCTTAAATGTTTATGATGTACTTTATCTTTATATGCTATTATCGCTCTAGCTTCTCAATAAAGTCCCCCCCTCACGTGTGTAGAAGAACTCTGCCCGACACTACCGACTGAGAAGTGTGCACCAGCTCTACACATAACAAACTGATCTACAACTTATGGAAAAAATTTTATTTATAAGAAATAGAACAGCAGACTAGATCTCTCTCCGCTTGTAGTATCCTCCTCAACCCGACTACAAAATCTTGAAATCCCCATCCTGCTCTGGTCAACATCTCTCTCCCCTCACACATGCCAGCAATAATTTTAATTAATCTTAAACTAACTTAGAAATTTGAAACCCTAATAAGCGCTAATATAAATTTCTCGTTCAACATTAGAGAAATGAACTCCTTACTAATGCACACAAAGCCAGAGACTGAAGACCCTAGATATATTTTACAAGCACACTATTTCCATGTAACTAAGACAATATGAATAGACTTACAAGGTGAGAATCATAACACCTAAGACAAAATACATGTGTCTCACCCCCAAAGACTCAAGGAATAAATATCTAGACTCCGATAACCATCCAAACTAAGGTCCTCGTAGCTTTCGGCAACCCTTAAACACATACCTAACACACCTCCGATTATCTCCAACATCCTCCACGGACCTCATATAGCAGCCTCAGTCCCTGTATTCGACGCCCTGTCAAGAAGACATATGAAACCAACCAAACGCTTCAGCTCAAAGACGCCGTAATTGGCAGTGTCACCTTTATAAAGAAAAACGGTCATCATTAACGGTCTGCAAAGTCAACTAGAAAACGTGCTCGAATACATAAGCTGTTGTGGGCAGATGCCCCAAATAAAGCTATAACACCAGACAGTTCGCGCGCCTACGCTTTTCCCGCACTGTCCTCTCTCACCATACAAAAAGCTCCAATCTAAGACTGGAAAGACTGCTGAAAACCCTAAAGCGTGTCTATACATATACACCATCTGTGTATGCGATATCTACATTACAGACTCACTAAACTGTAACCGGTAAAAAATGCTCTCGCCTTATAACAATAAGAGACCAAACAGCAAACTAACACTTAAATCTGCAGCTTTATAAAAAAAACCAGGGAAACACGGCTACTTATCAAGCTGACTTTTAAGCTAATCTAAAAGGGAGATAAGCTATACTTCACTTTGGGGGGTTTTAAAGAAACATATTATTGTAAGCGCACAATTAAAATGCTAAAACCATCCCTAATGCGTGCGCCGTCCGCCCCCTCAGTTGTGTATGATAATAGGTAAGCCGTACGAAAACTCAAACGGTGAGTGACACCTCGCGTGCCACCAACCTAAACCGGCCGCCGCCCAACTAGCACCACGATCCTCCTCGCTCTTTTCCTCCGTCCTCCCTTGTATGTCTCGCCTCGTCTTCTACGCGCGACGCATTGGTGAACCTCTGAAGCACACCTAGTCCGCACCCGCCCTTCTCTCTCGCTACGTGTTCTCCTCACATGAGTTACGCAAGTGTGTCGCTTCGGTGTTTCACCTCGCCCCTGACTTTTCTAAGTTATTCCCTGTATCATACAATCTCCTCCCCCCCATGAATTAATAATCCTGTGTCCCCCTACCAAGTGTAGCTTGTAGCTTCACACCAACGTTCTTCACCGCAAACCGTAACGTCATAATTACAAAGTAGTACTTAAATCGTAGACTAGTCCTTTTCTTTTTTATATAATGTGTGTGACATGACCGAATACTCCTTCTAAAACCTCTAGTGACTGTAGTCTCAAGAGAGCTGTATGTTTATGGTTTGTTGTAGTTTTCCGTACAGATGCTATTTATGTCGCAAATCGCATGAGAGTACTATTCGAGTTGATCAGAGCCCCAGTGATTAAATGCTAGTAGTCATCGTAAGATATCAGTACTCTTAGGTCACTAGGCCAGCTGTTATATTGGAGCCTTTATAGACTTAAGCTCATATAACCCTCTCCCCCTAGCCCCGCAATATAGTTACTAGTGTGTATGGCTCGTTCATAATCTGTGTGCTTAAGTCGTGCTGGCCGTCCACAACGGAGTCTGAAACTAATTGTTTCAGGCGGTGTACTTCGAGTGCGTAATGTTTCTAGACCTTGTGCTCATTGATGGTTCTTTCTTTGTATTTGGTTATAGCAAGTGTTGTCCACTATGAGCCTTAGCGAGCTTACAGCATAGTTTATTTTGTTTTGATTTACTCGTATTAATGTCTAAGAATAGTAGCGACTCTTGTGAGACTTATGTATTGTGATAATCGGGGACCATTCGGGACCATTATGTAATTTATTGCAGCAGTTTTTGAGATCCTATTACCGTTAGCACGAGGTTGAATGTCCGTAGGTTAGAGTTCGTTGGGTACAGGTGGTTAGTGGCGGCGCGGTTGGGTAGGGTGATTACACGAGTTGGAGTCCTGTGTGCAGGGGTGGTAGGGTATGGTTAGAGTGGGATTATTTAAGATTAATTAGATTGGGAATCTTTGGGAGGGGTTGTTAAGGTGGTGGGGGGAGATGTAGTTACGTTGTAGAGGGTGGTGGAGTGTAATTGGCTACGCGAGTAGAAGAGTTGGTGGGTGGGGCGGAGATTGTTTGAGGGCAGGGTTTTTGAACGTTTGGGTTGAAGGCTGGTGGGGATGGTGGTTGTGGGCTTGTATGTAGATTAAATGTGTTTGGTCCAGAGATTGTGTTGAGAGAGGTGTGTTTTGGAGGTTGTGTTCTGTGGGGCGTGTTGTTTGGCTATGGTGTTTCTGGGGTAATTGTGTAGGTATTGAGTGTTGGTGGGAATCTGGTGTGAGGTGAGAAAGAGGGGTGGGGGTTTGCTAGAGGGGGGTGGGGAAAAGAGATAGCAGAGGGTGGCAGAGGTGGTGAAGTGTGTAAGGGGGGCGCGAAGAGGGGAGGGAAGAGGGGTGGGGGGTGTGGGGGATTTGGGGGTGATTTGTGGGCGTGTGGTGGTTTGGTTTGAGAGGAAGAGAGGGCAGAATGGTCGTGGGGGGTGTTAGGGGGGGGGTATCAGGAATGGGAGGTGGGTGTAGGGGGGAGGGGAGAGAGTGGTGTGTAGTGTGTAGGAGAAGCGGTGGGTGAGGTGGGGGAGATGTTGTAGCTTGTTGGAGAATGTCAGGTGTGCGTGGGGCGCCAGGGTGGTGTGGTGGGGGACGGAGGGGAGCCGGCGGAGGGGTTGTTCGTGGGTGTTCAGGGTGTGGAGCGCGGTTGGTTGGTTTTGTTGGGTGGGGGTGCGGTGGGTTGTTTGTGTTTGAGAGAGGAGACTCGGGGGGGGTGGGGGGGCGGGGGGGGTGGTTAATATTAGTTGTTAATTGAACATATATGACGCGACCGTCTTTCAGATGTTTCTTTTAAAGTAAGACCAATATCTTTTAATCTTTCATTCTTAATATTTTCTGCATAGTAATTGTATTTTTATGATGACATTATTTTTGGATTGTAGATTAGAATAGTAGTTTGTTGTGCTGTGTGCCTTAAGTTACGAGATCGCTATAATTGTCATGTTTATATCTTGTATTGAGATTATTAGTTTTACATATTATAGTTAAAAACGTAATTAAGCTATTTGTAAATAGAAGTATTAGAATCAATGATAATAACATCTTAATCAGTTAGATATTTTTATAGTGTAATGTGTCATTTGGCCGCAGGTTATTTGATTGTTGCGGTCAAACTGATAAAGTTAAGGAAAATTTTGAGATTGGCTTGGTGATGTAATTTTTGTTGTGTTCTGCCTCGATACGTATTATTAAGTGGTTCCCATTTTTCCGACGTACGTGAGTGTATAGCTAACGCTCGTAGAATATAATTTTAGTTTTATGTGCTAGTATGAATTTGAGAGTTTATTGAAGATGATTATCTATGTTAGAAAATCAAAATCTTTAAGCTCTTAGTGCAAGTTGCAGGCACGTTTGTTCGATCAACGTTCATAGCGATGGTTTGCATATTCGCAGCACTCGTTTGGGGATTTACGGACTCATGCAGCTGGAAATATGACGAGTGAAAGTACTAGGACTAATGCTGTAGAGTAATCAATTGACTACTGTCTTAGTAGAGAACGTAGTTACTTAATTAGCGGATTGATGTATTGGATTGTGGGTATTATATAGTTTTTAGGTATTATGTAATTTGTGAGTAGTAGTCGTTTAGTGAAATGAGCCGAGTCAATTATTTTTTGTGCTGTCTTGCATGCGGGGAGGCTGTAAAAGTAAACACTCTGCTCCAGTGATTATACTAGCATTCAGTAATATTAGTTTATGCCAGATATCGTTTTTGCAAATGATTACGTGATATACTAAGTCAGATTATTTTTCCTATAAAAAATATAAAAAAAAAGTACAAAAATATCGCTTGCTAATGGATTTACTGTGACTTCTATGTATAAAGTATAGAACCATCCTTAGAGAGATAGATCTATTATTCTCTTAAAAATAAATAGTAAGTAGTCTGATATGACTCCAAAGACGTAACTGGTGGTATAGATAAATTCAGAATTGGAATAACCCGTTAATGTCATTGTGAATCTTATTCGTCGGTAATTACCTCTCTGTTTCTATATGCCAGAATGGTGAAAATTCCTATAGTACTTTCACTTTGATCCTCATATATTATCTAGATATCCTGAATTGGTATTATTGAGAGCATGAATTTAACTGGAGTCTTGTTCTGTGCAAGCTGGATGACCTGTAGTAATATGATGTTCGCCTGCAGTTTATTGTCGGAACATTAAAGATGTACTTGAAAAAATCTATAGACACATATGAAAATAATGTGTATCATCGTAAAAACTGATCAAGCCTTCTCACGTATATTGAATCTAGCCATTCAAAGATTAAGATAGCAGCGCAAGTCTTAATAAATTAATTATCAGAGAGGTCAAAAGTCTGAGAATGAAAAGATAACGGTACTTAAGATATAGGAGATAGGGTTTGTCGTGTAACCATAGGAACTACGACCCGAAAGGAGAAAACTACTAAATTTTGTGCTGTGTTCGCGCTATTTCGCGGTACTCTCTCACACGGACCTCACCTGTGGTTTATTTTTTTGAGGAGCTACCGTGCACCCAAGTACAAGTAGATTACAGGCTTAAGTTGTCTTATCATTTTGTCCGTTAAAATAAATTGTGAATTGATGGAAAACCCAAAAATAATCTTCTTTTTCTTTGTATCAATTAATTCTTTTCTTATCCATATTCATGTTTAATTCTTATGACGTCATTCGATTATCGTTTGAATCCAATTTACGCGATTAAAGAAGCTCGACTTGTGGAAGGTGTAGTTACCTTCAACTTGGTTGTTCGAAAGGGATATCTTAAAGCCCGATTAGTTCTACATATTCGTAAACACTACCACCTTATCCACTTACAAGTACGGAATAAACATTGTTGATCTACCTTTGTTTGCACAATTACGTGGCTAACTCCTACACTTAGAATCTGACCCTTTCGTCTCACAATCGAAAGACGCAACCCGTTTCTGTATCGAGCTTATTTTCGGGCTTATTCCTTAAGCAAATTTTTGTTTTTTTATTTTTCGTAGGGTTGTTAAAGTGTAAAGTATTTTTAGTAAATTTTTCAGAATTTTTCGAAGTTATTTAATATTTTTTATGATTTAATTTAGTTTAAAGTTTTAAAAATTCATAAAAAATACAAAAATTATCAAAAAAATATTTTTCTTTTTTAGAAAATTTTATTTTGCCATATAGTTTGTAGGAAAAATATAAAACTTTTCGTAGGGTCATTTTTACAACTTTCCATTTTTTAAAGAACGGTCCGGGTGCGGGTTTTTTGTTTTGACTCGTTTTTGGGTCAAACGAACTCCGTTTTCGGTCTAGTCTTTTTCATTCTTCGTTATTTGTCCCGTAGAGTAGTTTAGAAGTAAAAATTTCTTCGTAGGGTTATTTTTAAAGATTTTAGGTTTTTCCCCCTTTGTTCGGGATTCGTGCTCCTGTTTTTCAGCTTAATTTCGTAATTTTTAGGATTTTCTTAAACGTTTTTATTTGTTATTGTTTAATTTGACTTTTCCACCTTCTCAAATCAATTCCTTCCTTCAAACTCAAATCTTCGACTGTATCGATTCTCCAGTACAGCCTCGTTGGGGATAAACGACCCGGGAACACTCTATACTACTTCTCGGTTTTATTGATCTTGTTGATTTTTAGACTTATATATATTTTATATTTTATTATATATTATATATATTTAGTGTAAAATTCTACAATCAATTTTTGGCGCCGCTGCCGGGGAGGCTGTGATACCGATTTTCGATACGTTTGACAAACTGCGTTTGAAACTGTGAATATTTTCTTTTATAAAAACAAAAAAATACAAAAATATTTTTCATTTCTTTTAGTATAATTATCAGATAAAAAACCAAAGAAAAAACCAAAAACATAAAAACATTGTCCATAAAAAAGAAAATAAAATTCACAAATTGGTAAAATACCAAAATATAATATTCTCAACTGAGGTATTATCATAATAACTTCCGGTGAACTTGTTGGTTCCCAACTCGAACAAAAGATTTAAAAACTTGCCTTCTTGAGTCCATGTCGAGGTACGGCTCGACCTTAAATTGAAAAACAAACTATAAGATGGTAATAGAGGGATTTTTCAGGGATACTACGACCCGAAAGGAGAAGGTTTTTAATAGCTTCGCGCTTTCCCGCTCCTCCGCTCCTTTGCTATTTGTCTTATAAAGGAGCTACCGTGAAACGAGTTGACTATTGGTTTAAGTTGTCTTATTCTCATTTTGTACGTTAAAAAAATTGTGCATTATTGGAAAAACCAGAAATAATCTTCTTTTTCTTCGTATCATTTAATTCTTTTCTTATCCATCTTAATGTTTAATTCTTATGACGTCATTCGATTATCGTTTGGATCCGATTTACGCGATTAAAGAATGCTCGTCTTGTGGAAGTTTGTACACTTCAAACTGTGGTTGTTCGAAAGGGAGTCTAGAAGACAAGAATCTTGTTTCCAATACCCGACTCGTCACAGCGAATCTTAAAAATTGAAAAATTTAGCGTCTCGATTGTGGAGACCCAATTCATGGTTTTCATTGTCAAGGATGTGCTCTAATACAAAAGACATTCGAGGAAGTCCTTCAAGACTTCCAAGACACTTCCAAGTCATCCGATGACAATACCAACGTTGTTAATGCTCCTCAAGAGCCAATCGTTGTCAATCAGGACCCCGGTGAAAATTCCTCACCAAGTCCTCTACACATTGACCATTGTTGTCACGAGTGCGGTGATTCGTTAGATGGAATCTTTTGTCGACAATGCACTTGTAAGTCTTGTGGGAAAGGTGCTCATTACGGTTATAATTGCCCTCCGAGAGTTCCGATTATCTCTAATCCGGAACCATGCAAAAATCAAACCATTGATGAGCCCCTACAAAACTTGCAAAGTTTACAACAACAATGTCTTCTTGGTACATGCCAAAAATGTGGTTGTAATGAATACAATGGAGTTTGTTTTTATTGTAAAGTTGGAAATGGAACACAAATCAATGTTTCAACTCCGTACTCTTCTAACGATTCTCCAAGTGTTGCAAACCATCCTCCACAACCACAATACGTACCATACTCTTGTGAGATACGTGGGAACGATTCTCATTACGGTTACGATTGTCAACCTCAAGTCCCGTTTGTCTACAATCAGGACCTGTGTTTCAATCAAAACTTTGATTATTTTCCACAAACTTCACCGAGTTTTCCACAACAATATCTTTGTTGTGAAAATTGCGGGGGTCCTCATGAAACCTTCCAATGTCAACCAATGAATGAAGACTATTATCATGAGCAAAATTCTTGCTATGATTTAAATTCTTTTGGTTTTGACCAATCTCAACCCCCGCAATATACCGTCAATCATCCAATCTTCAATTCCCAAAATGACCTTCTCAATTCTCAAAATAAGCTTATGGAACAAATGACAACCTTACGTGATTTGGTTGGTCAAGTTATACAAAAGAAGGAAGAAGAAAAGCGAATTGCGGAAGAGCAAGCGGCTAAAGATCGATATTGGAAGATTCCCATTTGCTACGATGATGACGAAGACAACACCACTGCAATCACACCCGTTTTACCAATCGAGGAACCCGATAACTCTCTAAGTATGGGGGACGAGCATCTTGACACCATTCCGGCAACGGAATCGGACGAAGTAATAAAGTCTAGTGTTGAGAACCTTATCCCAATCCCAAGTGAGCCCGAGGGTATTCCCGACAGTGTGTGTGATGTGCCTCTTTGTAACAATCCTACCTCTCTTGAAGCTTTCAAAGAACATTCTGAGACTATCATCGATTACAACGATGATTCTACTTCGAGTGATGACGATTCTTATGAGAACATCGATTATGTCGATGCATCACCTCCCGATGTTGAGATCGTCAGCTTAGAGGTGGTGGAGATTGTTGATCCGGAAGTTGGAAGGATTGATGATGATATTCTTTTAACAATCAAAGACGATATCCTTCGTGAAAAATTGTTGAATATCAATCTTCTTATTGCTAAGATCGATTCATTAAGAGATAATCCCACTCCATCTTCCGAAGTTGTGACCAAGTCTTCCTCCACATCTCTTAACCTTTTCTTGGAGGAGACTAACACCTTTGATAATTCTATTCCCGAATCTGAAACTTTTCGCTTTAATCTAGAAGAGATTAGTAGTGGCAGTCCCACTACTCATTCTGAGTTATCTCTTCCTGATTATAAAGCTTTCTACGTTGATAACGATCATTTTAAAGAAAGGAGTAGTGGCAGTACCACTACTCATGTTGATTTTTCTCAATATGATTCGTTTATCTTTGATCTTTCGAATGATCAGTTTCCTCCTGCCGATAGGAGTGACTTTAATCATGAGGAGTTCACCGATGAACTCACTCACATCATGCCTCTCCCGGAACTTGAATGTTTCAAATTTAAGATTGAGCCCGATCTGGGAGATTTGACTTCTATTGACCTCGGGATTCGTAAGAATGCTTCTACGACTAATGTGAATGTACCACTTGAGGATAACCAATCTTCTCTCTTCGCTTATGTTGTATGGATCTTTCTTGCTTTTCTCACGTATCCCGTTGTCCCTCCATATCATCGCCTCCACCGGAATGAAGATACCATTTTTGACCCCGGCATTTCAATTTATCATTTATTTATGCCGGATGTATCTCATCGGAATGGAACTTTCATGAAATTCAATGTTTATCCAAACCACTTGAATGAAAGTCCGATGATGATTTTACCTTCCACTTGCTTCCCCATGGACCAATGAATTCGGGGTCGAGTCAAGCTTGTGACTCGGTAATCAAAAACAAGCCGCTTCGTGGGAGGCACCCCCATGCTTTATCAATAGTCGTAATAAATAAGTGTATTGTGTAGAGGCTTTCATTTTCCATTACCGCGTGTTTTTTGTCCAAGTTTTGTTGGCTTTGTGTTGTAATGTCCAGTGATTACCCTGATTGTGAGACTCTCGTGGCATCTTAGTAACCACCAAGAGTTTCACATCCTCAGCTTCATTTTGGGAATCCGATATCCTAATCTAATCGACTAACGTTTTATCTTTTGGCACACTTAATAAACGGCCTAGATTTACGTAGAACCCCCTTGAAACCATCGAGGACGATTTTAGTTCTAGTATGGGTGGATCTTGATTTGATTTTTTTGCCTGCAGTCGTTTTAATCACGTAATCCCGTTTTTTACCACCAAAATTTTTGCAAAAATACCAAAAAAATGAAAATTTTTAAAAATTTTCAAAAATAAAATAAGTGTTTTGTCACAGTTTTGACCTTTTCCTAATGGTATGAATGAATAATTTTTGACTCTATCGGGCGTAGTTTGAGCCTAGCTATTCCTCAACTTACCGCGTGTAAGGCTAAGCTTTCACGATTCTATGCTTCGAATTTTAATAAGGTGAAGAACAAGAAGTGATGATGTTAAATATAATTTATTGCTGAACAAAAACTAATATGAGAAACTTGTGCTTTTACTCCCATTAGCTTCTAATCCACCTAAGTCATACTACTCCAATTTCATCAACTAAGTTAATCAATGTTTTTAGAAAAAGCTTCCAAATTTGTAACTTGATTCTTGTAAAAGCGAGATTTTTCTGTTCGAAAGTTAAAAAAAGAAGCATGAATGAAGTATGAATGCAAAAATGCATGAATATTGAAATTTTGCCAATGAAGCATACATTTGATTATATGGAGCAAGTAAAAGATGTGTCGTGATATCCCACTCCGCTAACCACGAGGTGGGGGTTCAAACTAAGACATCTTTACTTCTAAGGATTTGGTGTGTTGTGATATCTCACCAGGAAGCGAGGTCTAGGTGAGGGTTCAAACTAAGACACAAATCCTTAGCCATATTAGGAAGAAGGTGTTGTTGTGATTTCCCACTACGCTAGCAACGGGGTGGGTTTTCAAACTAAGAACATCGGTCGTTGGTTGTGATATCCTACTAGGGAGCGAGGCCTAGGTAGGTGTTCAAACTAAGCAACGCATTCCTAGCTTTAAGAACTTATGATTATAATGATGAAAATGTTGCAAAGTTCTACAGTTCAAATCTCGTTCTTTAAAATCAAGTTACAAGGTCCTGATAAGATTGTTGCTTTGAGTCATGATTCATCTTGAATCACGACTATGGAAATAAGTTGATCTATGGTTGAGTTGAAATGAGTACACACATTTAAATCATATATTCATGTTGGGAGTTAAAAGTTCACAAGTCATAAGTATGAGTGCTTAGCATTTAGACTTATATTGACAAATGATCTTGTTTAATTGCTTGGTTTGGAACTAGTGAAAAATCGGGGACGATGAATTTATCCGTCAGGACATCCGTAGATTATTCTATGGTCGTTTCTCATTCTATGATCCCAGTGTTAATAAAATAAAGGAAGTCAAACAGGTAGTCGAGAAAAGAAAAAGAAAAATCCAAAAATATTAGGGATAGTTAGTGTACAAATAAAAATGGTGAAAACGGGACTTGTCAAAGCTTTTGATTCTTTAGTTTCCCTTGACAAACACTTTGCTACTTTTCAAAGTTATTAGTCGAGGGAGATTGAGATTCTTAGTTTTCGTAAATGCTTACTTCATAGCATTGCGTGAGGACACGGCAATACCTTAGTATAGGGGATTTTGGTATGTGCTTAATTACACATACCTTTTACCTTTAAAAACGAGCTAAAATAACCAAAAACGGACTTAAAATGCCAAATATATGCTTGTTTTGCTAATTGTATTGTGCAGGAACGGATAACCAAGAAAAGGACGAAAAACAAAGCCAAAACGACAAAACTGGACTCGGAATGGAAAAGACTGTGAAAGACAGCCAAATCAAAGCCGGAAAGTCAATCAAGTCAAAAAGTCAACTGGTCAAAGTCAAAGTCAAAGCCCAAGTCAACCCCGAGGCCAAAGTCAAAGAAATATAAGTTCAGGGACTGAAATTGTCAATCCCTAAACTTATATATAAAAAAGAAAAGAGGAAAAGAGAAGACAAGGGCTGATTTTGCAATTTGCTCAAAGTAACAAGTAGGGGGGCAAAACTGCCAACCCCCTAACTTGTACACCAAGGACGAAATATGCAAAGAGTTAAATAACTCTTGGGGACTTGTTTTGCCAAGTCCCCAAAAGTTATTTAACCACAGGGACGACGGGTGTAATTAAACAATAAACCATGAGGGGCCATTTTTGCCAAATGGTGAAACCTTCACTCTGTTATACACCTCTAACAATTTTTCCCGCGTCTTTTTCCCTCCCAAAAACAATCACGGGTTCGTTAACCCGTTTTTACCCCATGAACCTTCACCACCTCCATGGATAATCAATTTCCCCCTCCTCCACCACCTTTCCCAGCAACAAATGTGCCAACTTGGCAATCCCACACCCCCCAAGACCTATTTCGACGGCTAGGATGGACTTTGGAAGAATTAAAGGCCAAGATTAAAGGTTTAAACCTCTCACAAAACAAACACACCTGTGTTTGTGTGTCTACAAACAAGCACAACAAGAAGAAAGAGAAAAAGAAGGCCTAGCTTTATTTTTGGCTATAAAAGCCTTGTAAGCCATTGTGGCAAGATAGCAAGTTATATTCAGTTTTAATTCAGTTTTTAATTAAGTTTTTATTGTAGTTTAAAGTGTTTTTAAGTTAACCTCTCGTATTTTTATTATAGTTTAAAGTGTTTTAAAGTTAATGTCTTTTATGCATTTGTAAATTCTCAATTTTAATGAAAAATTAAGCTCTTTGATCTCAATAGCTTCAATAAGTCCATTAAATAGCGTTTTCTTGTTAATAAGCTCTAATTCTGCTTAACAACTTAGTATAAGCTCTTTATTCTGTTTTTTTATTTGAATTTAGTTCATAAATGTTCCTTTGAGTGTGAATTTTGGGAAGCTTTTGGAGAAATAAGCTCATATAAGCTTATTGAGCTTATTGCTCAGGGAATAGCTGGCGAAAGGGCATTAGGACATGTTCTAGGCATCACTCAGAAAGAGTGGCTTGGTTCTGCGACAACAAAAATCTAGGTTTCTTTGTTCTAAAATTTCATTCTTGCTTAAATTTCTAGTTAAATCATTAGCTTTTTAGCTTAGTCTTTGCAAATATATTAGTTTACGATTGGTTAGTTAGTGTTTCTAAGTCTTTAGGCATAATTTTGTCTTCGGCCTTAGTTTACAACTTAAAAAGGTCATAATAGGGTAATAAGTAGCTGAAGAAACTAGCTATTTTTCTTATAAGCTAGGCTTTTTAGTTTTAAAATAGTTTAAGTAGGTCTTTACTAGCAGACGTAGCTCAAAGGTTTTTTTTAATTTTAGTTAAAAAAATGGATTTTAATCCCTCTTTGGTTTGACTAGTTTTTAAAAAAGGGTGTTTGGAATAAAGCTTTTAAAGTGGGTCAAATTGTTTTTTTGTGCCATGGGTTGGTGGTACTTTGGCTCGATTTTTAGCTTAAGTTTTTACGCCAAGTTTAAGCTGTTTTTTCAAATTTTTTAGTGGAAATTGTTTTTCAAAGGTATAAGACCCTTTTTTTCACAACTGTGAAGGTTTTTTTAGAAATACCAAAGTGATTATTTGAGTTAAGCACTTGTAGCTTTGAGTTGAACATCAAAAAGTGTGTGATTTGTGTGTTAAAAGAGGGCTGTCACAAGCCCTTTGTCCTTTTGACTTTGTGAGTCAATTTAACCCAAAAATTTCTGTCACAGTTTGTAAAAAGCCAAAAGACCTTTTTGACAGCTAAAAATAAGCAAGTAAAAATGCTGTTCAAGCTGTAAATTTGTGCACAAGCCCATTTGCCCTAGCACGCAATATTTTAGGCTTATTTTACTTTTAGAGCTTATTTTGACACGCTTAAATATAAGCTGTTCAAATAATGCCTTGAGTCTTGCCTTAAAAGTCCCCTGGTGCAAAGGGGAAACTTTAGGTTATTGTCCTCAGCTTAGCAACTCGTATGCCCAAAGTATTTGGATTATTTTAAAAGTTTTATAAGCTCTTAGTATAAAGTCCTCAAAGTCTCAGCCCTTGATAAGCTTATTTGGTTGCTTATTTTTAAGCCCAATTTTGCCTCTTGGCTGTTTTCAGTTTAACTTAGGCATAAGGATTGCTTAATTTTTGATTTTAGCTTATTGAGCTTATCCCATAAGCTCAAAGTGTGTCTTAGTAGCTTTTAGGTTAAGTTAGATAGTTTAGTTTGCTTATTTCCCTTTTTTTTAGCTTATTTGGCACTAGCTTTAAGCATTTTTTAGCCTCTTTAGCTTTATTTAAGCTTTTCATGCATTAATAAGCTTCCCACAGCTTATTAGGCCTTAAGCCTTTAGACTTTTTTAGCTTATTTAAGTTAGTTTAATTCCCTTTTGCTTATTTTAAACCTTAGCTTAGTTTATTAGACCATAAGTAGCAAAAAGACTTAGTTTTTTTTAGCTTTTAAAGCTTCTTAAGCTGCTGTCACCTTTAAGCTTATTTTATACTTGCTTCTTTTGGGACCAAAGTCAAAAGTGTCTTTGTTAAAGTTGTTAATTATAAGCTGTTCTTTAACTTTCATGTTTTGAGTTTTTGCTAAAAAATACTTTTTAATAAGCCAAAAAAAAAAAAAAATCGTAGGGTTTGTTTTGTCACTTTTTCATAGTGTAGGGTTACACGTTTTAACTATAGTGTAAATTTAATAAATTTTGCCCGCCTACCCTTTAGTTTAGATTATTACAATTTCTACCCTAGAGTTTTTAAAAAAAAAAAAAGGGAAGATACTTGGTCCGGGTGAGCAAGACTCGAACCCGGGACCAAGCAATACATCCCCTTTATACCAACACACTTAACCACTGCGCCCTTGGGTCTTTTTCGTTATAGACTCAAGGGCAAACATATTTATACACATTTTGCCCAAATAAGTTAATAAGCTGTTCCAAGCTTATTTCGGGGCTTATTTGTTAAGCTGTGTGGTGTTTGGTATTTTTCGTAGGACCTTTATAGTGTAAAGTATTTTTAGAAAAAATTTTAGAATTTTTTGTACGTTAATATTTCTTATAAATTATAATTTAGAAGAAAAGTTTATTTAATTCTATAAACAATACAAATATTTATCAAAAATATTTTGCGTTTTAGAAATTTTTTTTATCATCTAGTTTGTAGGAAAAATATAAAAATTTTCGTAGGGTCATTTTTATAACTTTTTACTTTTTAAAGCACGGTCCGGGTGCGGGATTTTGTTTTGACTCGTTTTTGGGTCAAACGAACTCCGTTTTCGGCTCCTAGTCTTTTTCATTTTTTTATTTGACGTTAGAGTTAGTTTAGAAGCAAAAATTTCTTCGTAGGGTTATTTTTAAAGTTTTTAGGTTTTCCCCCTTTTGTCCGGGATTCGGGCCTTCGTTTTCTAGTTTAATTTCGTAATTTCTAGGTTTTTCTTAAACGTTTTAGTCCGTTATTGTTTAATTTGACTTTTTTCAAACTCTCTCAAAACTCATTCCTTTCTTCAAAACTCAAATCTTCGATTCGTTATCGGAATTACCATTCCAGCCTCATTGGGGATTTACGACCCGGGAAGCCTCCTATAACTACTTCTCGGTATCATTGATTCTGCTTTTAGACTATTCTTACTATATATTTGATATATCATTAATTATTATATATATTTTAAGGTGAGTTCAGGCGGTATCAGAAAGCCTTGAAGTTGATGTTTTTTTGTTTTCTGATTATTTAAATTTCCCCATCAGTCAATCACTAAGCTATATTTTCGAAGGCGTAGTAATTGTTGACATAAGAGGTACACATAGGTTTGATAAGTATGGTGATTCTTTAATAGTCAGTATCTTGCAAGAAGAAATGTGTTCATTCGGGACTTAGTTGCCTCATGTGTTATCATTTCGGCTATTTAGAGGGTATAATTGTGACATCCGGGACTTAGTTGACTTTGGGTTTCATTTGTATATCATCTTTATCATATAAGGAGAAATTAAGACATTCGGGTCTTAATTGACTTTTGGTGTTTAGTTTTGAATTATATTGTTGTGATCGGATATTCGGGCTTTAACATAAAGTTTCGTAGTACGGCAAGCAAGAAAGCCGTGAATCTACTTAAGAAAGGATTGCTGATTCGGGGGGAAGCGGTGGAAGATTTCTAAAAATTGAGAAGAGCTTGCTTGGCCACAAATTCAAACAACTTTCCAAAGAGTTCAAGTGAAAGATCTGGTATTACTCCAGAGGTTCCGATGGTATATAAAGGACAATTTGGTAGCTCAAGCAGCTACTGTCTTACTCTATTAAGGAAGTTTGCTGTCTCCATGATAAGGAAAACAAAGAAACTGAGAATACAAAACGGAAGCAGTAGTTGCAGAGAAACAAGCTAGATATGAACTAACCATTTAACTTGTCATCTGCTGAACTGATATTCAATCATATAATGGTTGTTTCATTCATCAAGAGGTCTTGATGTCCAACGAACTCCACTCATTGACCTTGTTATCTTAATGGTTACTGAAAAGACAAGCATAACTCCCACACAACACCACAAAGCTCCTGCAATATATTGTTCGACCTCTTTGCTGGGAAAGACATTTCAAAAAGGAGTTAGATGTGCTGGTTGGGGCTAAGGAACAGAGACGGACAAAAAGAATGTTGCAGAGGACAGTATGACTAACTTTTACTTGATTTTTTAAACCTGTCAGGTTGTTTTTTGCTTCGTCATATCATATCTTTTGCTGACATACAAATAAAGTAGTGTAGGTAATAGTCTTATGTGTCAGTTTATTGAATTTTTTCATGAGTTCTCGTTTTTAAAACTCAACTTCATTTATAAACTCATCATAACTGTCGCACTAACCATAATGCCCTCATTTATTGAGGGGAGGAGCATTTATAGGTTCAATATCGGCTTGTATTTAATCAGACCATACTTTCTCCCAAATTTCTAACATATTTAAATCAATTGAGATCTTAAATCTCAAAAGGTTTGAAATTTTTGATCAGGGGAGAGAATGTGATTTAAATATTAAATCTAATAAAAATGTGATCTGATAAAAATGTGATCTATTAAGACTCAAGCAGGTACTCCTCCCTCCATGTGCCAAACAATTTCGAATATCGACGCACATGTTGAGGGGGAGCGGAAGTCCATTTACAGTTTCATAAATAACATGTTGAGGGGGAGCAGTTTCTTGAATCCATGAAAATCGAGGTATTGCATTGATGTTGACAAGCCAGTACTGGATTGATTTTCAAATGGTTTTATGGCAAAGAGAACAGTACCAAAAGACCGACCCTGTGTTTACTTTATCGGAGTTATAAGGATGGTATGGCTAGGTACATGTATAACAACCCATAATTTTCATAAATGTAAATATCCATCTATTAAGTTAGATGATGTACAATCTAACAGTTATATATGAACTCACCTTTTTTAGGTATTTTTTCGCTTTATTACATCTCCAGTACTTTGCCAATAACTCAAGATGCAATGTAACCTGCATAACTCAAGTTATACGGGACTTGCACAAACCTACCATTTGCAATCTATATTATTATATGTCTAGCTATACATCAATTTCATAATGTCAATATCATAATGTCATTTTGCAAGGTACATTATTCCTAAAAAGTACCCATTTGCACAAACATATCAATACGGGCTTTATACCATTATCGGACCATGCCCTAAACCCTACACTACATGGAAGGGTTATACCCCTAAAATGTAATTGCACAAGTACTGAAAAGGCATTTGTAAAAAGCAATATAATTATCTCATTTGAAATATAATTCTCTCCAAGTCAATGTACATATATTAAAAAGCTCTAATGTAAAGTCATAAGCATGATCTCTAATATAGCCCGCTCTTTACCTCCGTTTTCATTCTAATTTCTTCACACTACTTGTGTTACAGCACTATCACGCTTTATACATGTATAAACCCTAAATTTCCAATTCATAAGCTTTCTACTTCTTTTTTACACTCAAAACCCTAATTCAAAACCTTAAACCCTAAAACTGAGCTAGTTTCTAAACCATGACTCGTTTCTTCGTTTTTACCCATTGTAAACTTAAACCAATACTTAAATTAAGGTATAATATTCATAAATTTAAAGATTCTCAATCAGAATCCATCTTCATTTTTCATTACTACTTCAATTATCTAAGAACGAATCCAGAGAAAACCCTAATGTGACTTTGACCGTTTTCTCATTTTCTACCCATTTTTAACTCAAACACCTATCAAAATCTTGGATTATAATCCTTAATATAAAGTCATATGATCAGTAAACTATCATTCTATCAATTATATACAAATTACAAGCTAGAGAAAACTCAACCCTAACCCTAAATGAGCCTCAGTGAACCGAACCAAAACCCTTGAAATACAATTTTACATATTTTTCTTCCATAAAGCTCAAAACCCCCCTGTTCCATGACTAAGTACTTCATTACTAAGCAGTTACAAGCACCTCTCTTCAAATATCTTTCATTTATATTGTTTAAAAATCACAAAAACATCTGTGTTCTTCTAGTGCGTTAGCCGGGCAGAGAAAGAGAGCAAACCTCACAAAGCTACTCCCTAGATTATACAACTCATATACTATCTTAATCCAATCCCTAAATAGCCCTTATGTGTCAAAACCAGCTCATCGCTTTGCTTACTCCTTGCTACTTCAATGGGTATAAATAGGACTCTTATGTCTTCATTTTTCTTCATCCCCCACTTCCTCCTCTATAACCATTAATCAAGTTAGCACTACTCCTATCATATGAATTCTTTAGATCTTAAGAAGTCTCAAGTTAGAAAGGAAGCAAAAAGAAAACCAAGAAAAACGATGCCCGAGAAGTCGTTACTGCTTAGCGTACGAAGCAAAAGTCCGATTTGACCGTTTCTAAGCTATAAGCTCAAACAGGTTCTCTAAGCTTATAATCTGCTCATGTAAACGTCATAATGTTCCATATTTTCTTGCAAAATCATAATATAAAGCTTTGAACTCAAAAACTTATGTGTTATGCCTTTTTGATCTAAAACCGTACACCCGAAACCCTAATTTCATGTTTTTACTTAAACTATGAGCTAAATTGTAAATTTATTGTTTAATCTATCTCTACTAGAATTATTATAATTATGAAAATAGTGCTTTGATAAGTCATAAGAGAATTTGACTTAAAACCCGAGGTTTTTTGTGTTTCATTTTGAAACCCTTTTGACCGTTTTACCTTTTAGCTTAACGACGTTAATTAACTTATGTGTGTTAAATCTTCATACTTTAGTTATATATAACTTATACTAATGACTATTGAAATATTAAATTAAGCTTGCATGGCAATTTGGACATGTTTTGTAATTTTAATCCATGCTAAGGGTATTATCGTAAATTTTCTAGTAGAAAGAAACTTATAACTAAAAGGACCCTAATAAGTGTCATTTATCATAAGTTATAAATATAGGGGTCTCATTATGTCACTTTTTAAAGTATAAAGGTTTACTTTGGTATATCAATAAAAGTTTGAAGAACATAAAGTCGGTAAAAATGCTAAACCCTAAGGGTTACTTTGAATTGTTCCAAAACCCCAGGGTCTAAAAATGGTACATTTTGCAAAAAGTGTAAAATCATATCCAAAACCTATTATATAACATAACTTTAATTAACGCTCCTCGTGCTTAACATCTCTAGATATTGAATAAAATGCTTAAAACTGTTTATGTTCTAATCCTTATATCATTCATCATCGATGTGCTTTCAAAAATCATGTCCCGGATCCATATCATACCACAATATTGGGTAGCTTCATATTAAGAAGTTTCATCTTGGTACCTATGTTCTATCGAGTGTTGGGTTACGATTTAAAGTCGCCCTAGCTCACAAAACGTTTACGAAATGACTTCTAAACTTACTGATTTGGCCCGAACGGTGTTATGATAGTTTTATATCAAAACCAACATCGATATCCAATAACTATTATAATTACAATCAAGCTAAGGACTTGACATATATACTTAACCTAGGTTGTCTGTGATTGCCGTGTTGAACAGCCGGTTACTTTGATTCACCTATTACATTAGCTATCAATTTCCCTATAACTGTTCAGGTGAGTTCATAGCCTCGCATTTCAATCTTTTTATAAACCCGCGAGGGGGATACATGCTATAAACATGAATGCAATTATTTCTACATGCTATTTCAATTTACTATTGCCTAAGTAACTGCTTTGCCTTTAAGTCCCCATAATCATGAAACCGTTAATATTCCGTAGTAAGCGTGAATGATGTGAATAGATCTATTTGGGTTGGACTCCACCGCCCCCCCCCCCCCCCCCCCAAGTTGTGTACCAGTTACGTATTAACAATTTGAATCATTAGAAATCACTGCGTGGTATTTGGCAAAGGTGCCCGCAGGGCAATATTATTCATTATAACTTAAGGCCATCGGATTCATGAAGCTAAAATGGCAATAATAAATTATGTTGTTCTATTACCGGGGGTTGTATAATCAACGTACCCAATATCGCATTTGCATTCAAATTTATCATATACTTAAACCTATGGATTTCACTCAACCTTTGTGTTGACTTTTTAGAATGTTTTATCTCAGGTAACTAATGGCACGGAGTGGCTAGGACATGACGATGGAAAAACCGTTATCATTCAAATTTATTGTATAGATTTTGGGTACCTCTGTTGTAAAAAAACTATGAATAAATAATGAATGATAAACTTATTTTCAAACACGACTCTTTTTGATTCGTTTTCTATGATTATGACTGTTTGTTCCTTTGAAGTATTACCCCAGATTAGCTTCTGCTCGTTATATGTAAAATGGTGGGTGTTCAGATTTGGTAAAGAGCCTAGTTATAGAGAACAAGGTTTAAATCTTAAGATACTACTTTTCTTGTTCCATCAAGAAGTACTCGTTTGCCGCTATATCTCCCGGAATGGTATGTAAAGTTACATAACTATTATATTACTAGATAAATAACTTATGTTATTTACTGCGGGTGTCTAAGAGAAAGATGTCTTCCCCAGACCATCCTTACTGCCAAATTTTGAGAGGATGTCTTTTTCTTCCAAATTTCCCAAAAACTATGTTCCCTCGCTTCACCGGATATATATCCCGATCTCTCCACGGGAACAACTTACTCTGCTGTTTCCATTTCATTTAGAAATTGTTCGCTAACTTCACTGATCCCTTCCGTTATTTCCCGTGATCCCTTACATGAAAGCCTTACAAGCATTCATATACTAAAAAGTCACCTAATCCCGTCTCCATTTATCATACCCCTAAATTAGAGTACTTTCTCCCAGAAGGACGTCTTTCACCAATGCAGTATATCCATCTACCCATCCCAACTCAAGCTCTTAATATGGTTGAAACTTCCGGAATCAGTATCAACGTCATGAAGAGCAAATTCAGGGTATCAATGTTATTAGAAGGAAATCCCTCCTGAGACGTTTTCGAACAAGAATTGGAAAACAGCATCGAAGGTCGCGGTGAAAGGAACAATTATTCATTCCAACGTGATTTTGACGCCTTAGGAGCATGAAACTCCAGCAAGCCCAAATTAAGATCACTAAACTTTGGAGGAAGCAAAAGGTTCCAACCAGGAAGATCTCTCTAGCTCGCTTACAGAAATCGGCGGATATTGGCAGAAGTCATTCAATGATATGGAAACTCGTTCACCAAGAAGACATAGAAAAATTCATGAAATTCTATCATCGAACTCCAGAACCGCATCATTGATTCATCTAGTTTCTAGTTTCTAGTTTTAGTTTAAATTCTAGTTTGAGCTTTTACCTAGCCACGGGATGCTGTGGTATTATAAATAAAAAATACTTGTCAAAATCTGACTTTGTATAGTACTAAGGCAGTTGTTCTTTAAATACAAAGGCTAAATCCCGTTAGTCTACCTTTTTGGTTATTTTGGTCCTTACACTTTATTTATCTCATCATATTCATTCATTCATTTTTCATCGTTGTACATTCATCATCATACATAACCTTAGATATCACCATTGATACAAATGCTTAAAAGAAAGCATTATTCCTTAAGCATTTCAAGAATAAGATTTCTCTTTAATTCATTTTAAGAAAGAACAAGCATTATTCTGGTGATATCATTTCTTATTACGTGTTATCTTTTATTGGTAGAATGCCTCCAAAAAGAGCATCAACAATGGAAGCACCATCTATGACTCAAGATGCCATTAGAAAGTTAGTAGCTGATAGTGTCACCTCAGCTCTAGAAGCTCAAGCTGCGACAATGGCAAGTGCTAGTAAGACCCTCTGATTTTACTCATTTAAAGTTAACTATTCCCAAAGGAACACAGTCCTACTGGAACTCCTGCAGGGAAAACGGAGAAAAACTACAAAGGTTTATTAGCTTTCAACTTATGTACATCAATGGTGCCGGAAGGCGCAATAGGTCTTAATTCGCTTGGTGTGATCGAACCGAATCAGACATGTTATCTCGTAAGCAGATTGTTGCGGAAGAAAACAGTTAACTTGTGCTACCTGGTACTTTAGACTGACGATGCCTTGTTCTAGGGAATGCATATGCCAGCCTAAGGGATAGAAGCAAGCCAATCAAAATCACTAGACGAGTTATAAGGGCTTCTGTACGAACAAGTATTGTCCCTGACTCGAGATCAGAAAGATGGAAGATAGAACTTTACAATCAGATTTAAAGGGAAATGATCTTTAAACCTTATGTTAGAATGATTCCAAGAATTAACGTTCTATGTCCAAACATGAAGCCAAACAACAATAAACTCTTGGAAGCTTTTATCGGAGGTCTAACTCGAAGCATTGAAGGAAATGTTACTGCCTCTAAACCTCAAACTTTAGAGGAGGACATTATCATAGCAAAAGGCTAATGGATCAGTAGTAAAGCATGTTCAATGCAGGTATCTAACGCAACAAAGAAATTTTGACGACAGAAGAACTTTCAACAACAATTCCCGCAGCAACTATCCCAACACCAACAATCGTTACAATAATCGTCGACAACAGAACCGAAGGCAAGAAGCTGGTAGAGCCTATGCTATTACTTCATCAAAAAACGGTAGGTATGCCGGAGCATCGCCCTCTTGTAAAAGGTGCTATTTGCCATCACACGACCTGTACTGGTAGGTGTAATAATTGCAACAGAATGGGCCATCTAAGCAAGAACTGTCGAAGCAAGAAAAAACCAGGAACCACCGGAAGTAAATCAAACTCCGTGACAGTGGTTTGGCATATGCCTGTTGAGTGAGAAAGGATACTACACAATCAGAATGCCAAAAAGACCAACATTAATGCCTAAGGAAGAGCCTACATGCTGAGAGATAAGAATGCCCCAACAAGACCAAATGTCGCTTACGGGTAGTTTCTTCCATAAATCAGCATTTAGTCTGGGATTATTTGATATCTGGAGTGATAGAAGTTGTATATCCTTATCGCTTGCCTCTCATGCTCAATATTCCGTCTATTACATATAGATACCTTTTATAATATTCGAAAATGGCTGAGGAAACTTAGTAAGCACTAAACACTGTTATTAAAGGCTGCACTTCTAACTTTGCTTAAATCAACCTTTTGAAAGCGATTAATGCCAATTAAACTTGGTAGGTTTCGACGTTTTTAGTCATTGGTAGCGGACTGGTTATCCATATATCTGCAAAAATCTCTGCATTTCTGTGTCGAGGAACGTTGTTCACATTCCTTATCACGGTGAAACTCTATCATTCGAGGTGATAGAAGCAAAAAATCGACTAAATCTCATATCCTGTATAAAACCGAAAAGTATATATCCGAGGTTGTCAAGTTATTTTATGATAAACGTTGTGGAGTAGCAAGCAGACGAGGAAAGACTCGAAGACATTCTAGTGGTCAAAGAATCCCAGGATGTCTTTCTGAGTTCTACCTGGTATCCTCCGTTCGCCAAGTAGAAATTCCAATCGACTTAATCCCGGAGCAGCACCAATAGCTCGAAAAACACCTTATAGATTAGGCTCCTTCAAAAATGAGAGGAGTTGTCTAATCAATTAAGAACTAATCTGACGAGGTCTCATTCGACCAAGTACAATCGCTTGGGGAAAGCTCCTGTCCCTTATTTGTTACAAAGAAAGATGGAATCTTTCAGACTGTGTATTGATTACCAAGAGTTGAATAATCTTACTTACCATAATAAATAGAGATAGTTTCCCATTGCCCAAGGATCGATGACGTATTCGTCAAATTCCAAGGTTCAAGCGTTTACTTCAAAAATATCGACTTAAAGATCAGGTTATCATCAATGAGAGTAAGGGAAGAGATATTCTAAGACTGCTTTCAGAACGAGATACGAACACTATGATTTTCAAGTCATAGCCATTTTGTTTAACAAATTGCTACATTGCTGTATTTCATGGATCTCATGAATCGTGTTTGTAAACCATATCTGGATAAATTCGTAATTGTGTTCATCGATGATATTCTTATCTATTCTCGCAACAAAGAAGAACATGCAAGTCATCTCAGAATAATCTTGGAATTACTTGAAAGTGATATTGTATTGCCAATGTCTACTAAAATGTGATTTCTGGATACATATGTGCAGTTTCTTGGTCATTTCATCAATAAATCAAGGATTCGTGTCTGACCCTGCCAAAATCGAAGCCGTTTAAGAATTGACATCTCCCACTACACCACAGTTGTACGTCCATTTTAGACTCGCCGGCTATTACCGAAGATTTATCAAAGGTTTTTCAAAGATTGCAAAGCCTTTGACTAAATTAACCCAGAAGAACAAGAATTATGTCTAGAACGAAGAACAAGAATCAGCTTTTCAACTCCTTAAACAAAAACTCTATGAAGCACCAATCTTAGCATTACCAGAAGGAAACGATAATTTTGTCGTTTACTGTGATGCATCTCTTCAAGGGTTAGGAGCTGTACTAATGCAATGAGAAAAAGTCATTGCTTATGCATCTCGACAACTCAACTCAATTGAAGAAAACTATTACTATCCGACTCTTGAATTAGGTAGCAGTAATATTCGCTCTTAAAATCTGGAGCGAACTATTATTACGGTACAAGTGGACAGTTTTCTCTGATCAACAAAAAGCTTAACATATTCTTCGTCTCAAAAAGAATGAATATGAGGCAAACGCGATGGTTAGAACTACTCGCAGATTATGATTGTGCAATTTGTTATCATCCCGGGAAGGCAAATGTTGTGGCAGATGCCTTAAGTCGAAAGCAACGAATCAAACCTCTTCGAGTTTGATCATTAATCTTAACCGTTCATCCAAAATTACCATCTCAAATCCTCGAAGCCCCAGATGAAGCCCTCAAAGAAGAAAATGTCAAAAGCGAGAACCTAAGAGGAATGGACAAATCATTTGAAACTTCGTGCATGACAGAACTCGTTCGTATCAAAAAACCAAAAAAAGTGGTTACCTCTTTTTTGGCGGTTTAAGAGACTTACATCATGCACGAGTCTCACTAAATCCAAATATTCTATTTCACCGGGTTCTGATAAGATGTACCACAACTTAAAGAAACTATATGGTTGGCTAACTAGAAGGCATTAATCGCCAGGAATGATGTTAGCGACTTATTCGATCAACTTCAAGGTTCAAGCGTTTACTTAAAAATCGACTTAAGATTAGACTATCATAAATTGAGAGTAAGGGAAGAAGATATTCCTAAGACTACTTTCAAAACGAGATACGGACACTATAAAATTCAAGTAATTTGGTTTAATTAACACACCTACCATATTCATGGATCTCATGAATCAGGTGTGTAAACCATACTTAGACAAATTCATAATAGTGCTCATCGATGATATTCTTATCTACTCTTATAACAAAGAAGAACACGCAAAACATCTGAGAATAATTACTCAGAAGGGAGGAATTGTATGACAAATTCTCCAAGTGTGATTTTTGGATCGGTATCATCTCATTATCCTTCTCATAGTTTTATTTTCTACCTAAATACCATTTTGATATCATGTTTTATGCTTAAATAGGATGATTTATAATCATCTTATTGAAATGAATTAGTACAAACAAGTTTCTTCAAATCCGTTTGTACAAATAAATTCTTTTTCTTTACTATCATCATTACCTTCATACGATTAAATCTCTAGTCACCATCTGTTCATTTCCAAAATTTATATCCAACATGATTTGCATCTCTCTTAAAATTCATAATCATTTCTTAACATCACTCCGGCATTCAGCTAAATCTCGGAACCAGAAATAATTCAAGAAACCACTGAAAAGATAATGCAAATTCGTCAACACTTGCAAGCTGCAAGAAATCGACAAAGAAGTTACACCAATGTAAGATGAAAGCCTCTAAAATTTCAAGTTGGCAATCGTGAAAGTATCACCCCGCAAGGGTATCTTTCGATTCGGAAAACGAGGAAAGCTTAATCCCCGATATATTGGACCATTCAAAATCCTTGAACGAATTGGCCCAGTGGCATACAGACTAGAGCTTCCTGAAAAGCTTAGTAGTATCCACAATACTTTCCACGTTTCAAATCTCAAGAAGTGCTTATCCGACGAATCTCTCGTTATTCCAATGAAAGAACTTCAACTCGACGACAAACTCAACTTTGTAGAAGAACCAGTGGAAGTTATGGACCGTGAGATCAAGCAACTCAAGCGAAGTCGTATTCCTATAATCAAAGTGCGATGGAACTCTAAAAGAGGACCAGAGTTTACATGGGAACGCGAAGATGAAATTCGTGCCAAATATCCTCATCTGTTTTCAATCATCTCTTCGAAATCCAATTAAATCTCGGGACGAGATTTCTTTAAGGGGTGGAGACTATAACAACCCACAATTTTCATAAATGTAAATATCCATCTATTAAGTTAGATGATGTACAATCTATCAGTTATATATGAACTCACCTTTTTAGGGAAATTTTTCGCTTTATTACATTACATTACTTTGCCAATATCTCAATATGCAATATAACCTGCATAACTCAAGTTAACGGACTCGGACAACCTACGTATGGCAATCCTATCTTCACATATATCAAGCAATCATCATAATATATCAATTCAATATCATAATATCATTATTACAAAAGCACATTACTCATATGAGGTATCAATTACAACATCATATCAAAACGTGCTTTAAACCATTATCGGATGCCTTAAACCCTAATCTCATAGAAGGGTTAACCCCTAAAGTGATTGCACAAGCTACTAAAGCATATGTACAAGTAATATAACATCTCATTTGAAATATATAATCTCTTTAAATCAAAGTACAAATCCTTAAAAGCTCAATGCATAAGTCATTAAGTTCAATCCATAAAAATACCGTTTTACCTCCATTGTCATCAACCCAAAATCTCCTTCACTATCACGTGTGAGAAGTTACTACACTTATTTAAAAGATGTAAACCCTAAAAATCTATTCAATAACTTACATACATCATTTACACTCAAAACCCAATTCAAAACCTAAACCCTAAAAACACAGCTAGTTTTCTAACCATGATCTGTTCTTGGCTTTTATCCATGTAAACCAAAACCACACTCAAATAAGTTGTAAAAACTTATTTTACATCTATTTAATCATTATTTCATCTGTTACTTATATCTTTACTTCACTTGTACGTAAAACATATCCTAGAAACCCTAAATGTACCTAATTGGTTCATTTAACCCGTTTACTCGTTTTAAACCATTCTAATCCCAAATAACCAACCCAAGGGCCATTTTAAACTCAGAAATGATTTACAATCATTATCGTATCATTAACGTTGCAAATGGCAAGAAATCAAATCCTAGAAAACCTTAACGAATCCAGAAAACCCTAATTATGCCCTAATTATCATTTTGACCCGTTTTCTCAATTTCAACCCATTTTAACTTAAACCAACAACCAAAATTCATTGATAGTACTTTATATAAGCCCTAGGATTTGTATTCCGTCATTCTTAATCAAGAGTATGCAAAATATAAGCTAAGAAAGTCAAGAAAACCCTAAACGAGCCCTAGTTGAACCCGTACTCCCATTTCTTTAATTCTAATCGTTTAACCCGAAACGAATTGCTAATATTTGCTAATTACTTTAATACCAGACCTTAACAACCTATTTCATCAATCCTAAATCATTCAGAACACAATATACCTTGTTAAAACCTTTAAACAACATGTCGAACCCAAAAATTGACCCAAACCCTTTCATACTCAATTTTGATCCATTTTCAAACCATTCCAAGTTCAAATAACCAATGTGAACTCTTCGAAATCATATAGCACTTACAAAAAACTTTACTTATCCAAATCAAGAATACGGCACATGTGCTCTTTTGCTTACTTCAGCCGCGACATCAAGAACAACCAACACATTCAAGATATTTCTAACCTTCTACTCATCATTTTCTAGCTTAAACCACCTTCTATACTAACCCGTGAGTGTCAAGACCAATCCTAGGCATCTTACTCACTAAGCATGAACAATTTATAAAATAGGGTCATAGTGTTTCATTTTCTTCACCCCAACACTTCCTCCTCTAAATCCTTCATAGTAGCAAACTACTTGCTCATATGATTATATAGATATTAGAAGTCTCAAGTACAGAAAGGAAGCAAAAGAAACCAAGAAACGAAGCCCGAGAGTCGTTACTCTAGCCGTACGAAGCCGAAAGTCCTGATTCTGACCCGTTTCCAAGCTATACTTCACAACAAGGTCTATAAGCTCATATTCCTACTCATATAACTCATATTGTCCCATATTGCTTGCTAAAGATCTAATACAAACTTTGAACTCAAAAACCTAAGAGGTTATGCCTTTTTATCCAAACCCTACACCCGAAAACCCTAATTTCATGTTTTACTTAAATCTATGAGTTTAAACGTGTAAAGTTTTGTATAATCAAATCCTAATAAGCTATTATTAATGGTAAATAAGTGCTTTGATAAGTCATGAAAGAATTTGACCTTAAAACTCGCGCGTTTTCATTTTGAAACCCTAATTTGACCCGTTTTACCTTTTAGCTTAACGAATCGTTAAATTAAATCTATGTTTTATTAAACCTTCATATTTTAGTTTATTATAACTTATAAATGACTATTGAAATGTTAAATTAAGCTTGCATGGCAATTTGACAGTTTGTATATAATACACCATGCAAGGTATATATCGTAATTTTGAAACTTTAACTAAAAGACTAAAAGTGTCATTTTATCAAATTTTATAACTATAGGGGTCTACTATGTCAATTTTTAAAGTACAAGTTTACTTGTGATAATCCATAAAGTTGAAGGACCAAAGTCGTAAAAATTAAACCCTGGTCTACTTGCAGTTTATCCAACCCCATTGTCTAAAATGTAAAAATTAAAGTAAAAACAAAAAAAAAAAAAAAGACTTTTTGAAAAAATTGTAAAATCATATCAAAACATTAACCATACATAACTTTAATTAAGCTCATCGTGCTTAACATCTCCCTATATGAATGAAAATGCTAAAACTGCTTAGTTTCTAATCCTTATATCATTCATCATCAATGTGCTTCAAAAATCCTGTCCCGAATCCATATCATACCACAATAACTAGGGAGCTTCCTATTAAAAGTTTCAATCGTGTATTAACGTTATGTCTAGTTGTTTGTTTACGATTTAGAATGCCCTAACTCCACAAACGTACTAAATGACTTCTAACTGATGATGCCCAACGTGTTTATGATAATTTTTATTCAAACCAACATCGATATCCAAACTTATATATACACATTAAACTAAGACTTTCCTTACTATTAACCCAGTTGTCTGATTCCGTGTTGAAGCCGTGACTTTCATTCCTTACATTAGCTATCAATTTCCCTATAACTGTTCAGTGAGTTCAATAGCCTCGCATTTCAATATTTTTTATAAACTTGCGAGAGATACATGCTATAAATCCATGAATGTAATTATTTTGACAAAATTAGTTTATTCTCTCTAACATGCTATTTCAATTTAACTATTGCCTAAGTAACTGCTTTGCCTTTAAGTCCCCATACTCATGAACCGTTAATTACTCTACTGTCTTAAGCTGAATGTAGTGATCAATAAATATATTTGGGTTGGGACTCACTTGTGTATCCAGTAACTATAACCAATTGCACATTCATAGAAATTACGCGGGTATTTGCAAAGGTGCCCGCAGGGCAATATGAGCAATATAACCTAAGGCCTCAGATTCATGAGCTAATGGCAATACTAAATTATGTTTTCAATACTGGGTGTATATCAATGTAACCCAAATATCGCATTTGCATTCAAATTATATTACTTAAACCTATGGATTTCACTCAACCTTTGTGTTGACTTTTTAGCATGTTTTATCTCATGTAACTAATGGCACGGAGTGACGAGGACATGAAAATAGAAAAACCGTTATCATTCAAATGTTGTATTTTAGATTCTGGAAACCTCTCTTTTGTACAAATTCTAATGAAATAAATAAATGATAACTTTACTTTTAAAAAATGACTCTTTTTGAATCATTTTCTATGATTATGATTGTTGTACCCTTGAAGTAATACCCCAGATTAGCTTCTGCTGCTATATGTAAAAATGGGGGTGTTACATTGTCATCGCCATTCATGTTTCTGTCAGCATCACGTGCTGCCAAAGCATCAGTAACACCTTGGTCGATCATTACCTTAAACTGGGCATTAGTCACATAAGTAGTGGCAGTAGTTTATGCGGGGTTGGCTTTGGTGGTTCTTTTTGGTGCCATTTTCTTCAATCATAAGAAAATATAATACCTGTTAGATTTCATAAAATCATAACCATGATATGACATATACACAATAAATAAAGTGAGATCACATCACACAGTGAAAAGTACAACTGAATTGGAATTAACAATGGAGTAACTAAATTGACATTCATTCATAATAAATTCTATTACAGACATGACCTAATACATCCTTTCCATATATAATCTGGAAACATACATGACCTGATTCGGTTACAAAATGATCACTACCCTAGTTACAAAATAAATAGAAACAACCTAAACCTTACTACCGGAGTTACCCCATAATACTTAGTAGCTAATACACTATAGCTACAACATAACAACTCGAAGATCTACTACCGGCCTCTCCTTGAGTAATCTCATCTGTGCTAGACCTCTAGCAGGTTCCCTGGCTGTCCCTACAATTGCTGTCACCTGAGTCTGCTGTACCATCATTCTTAGTGTCTCCCACAAGCTGTGCTGTTGAGCGCGGGCTGCTGCTCGCAAGTCTAAAATCTCTGTCTGCTGAGCTAGCACTGTAGTCCTCAGTGCTCTCACCTTAGAACAGGCTATGTTACTAGCATCCATCGACCGTCCCCAGGCCTCACAGGAAAGTATAGCCTCTCTCTTCATGAGTAAAGCAGTTGAAGCATACACTCGACTCTAAACAGCATGTTGAGCCGACCGCTGATCAATAACCTATCATCCAGTGCATCATCCAGTCTCCTATATATCTCATCTGTGTCATGTCTAACAGCCGTGACAAAGTCTGTCATCCTTTGGCTAAGCTCTGCCACATCGGTAATTGCTGGTGTCCCCTGTATATGCTCAACCATATCCTCCCCAAGTGTCATGTCCTATGCACCAACATATCTATCAGGGTGTCACCTAAGCCTCATCATCTAAATCCACAATCTAATAGTCTGCTCTAAGGCCTCTAGTGGGTCTAGCAATGGGAGTAGATGAACTCTTACCGACCTCATATCTCAGACCTAGAGCAATACACAACCTCTTTCGAGGCGAAATGTAGCCTCAGAAACACATGCTCTACATTCATAAGGGAAAAAGCAAAGGTGTAATAGAGTTTGTAAAGGTATAGGTAGGAGTGGTGGTGTCCCTGACGGTGGTGTCTCTGATGTAGTATCCCTGATCGAGGTGCTAAGATGTAGGTGGATGGTGCAACAACTCTCATCATGGCCACAGATGCCCTAGTATGTGAAGTATGATAGGTGGTGAGAGGTAATGAATGAAATGGATGTGACTCGCCCCTGCCAGATCATAGTCACTCTATATCCATAACAGATAATAGGGCTATAGGAATGGGGGAGGTGATACAGGTAACTGATGATGATACTAGTAGTGATTGAAGAAACTGAGGTAGTGGCGATAACATGGGAGAGTGTATTGGTATGTCAAGAAGTCTAGCAATCTCTGCCTCAGACCAAAAGGGTGTAGGTGGCTGCTCTCGGATAGACATCCAAGCACTAACACGGTGTACTAGTAGTGGGACAGAGTCAGCCAGAGCTGGTGCTCTCCCCTCCTCCTCCCCTCCTCCTCCTCCTCATCCTCGTCCTCCTCAACATCATCATCATCATCCTCGTCATCATCGGATGACTCATCATCATCATCATCATCGTCTCCTCCGTCGGCTATGAAGTCACCTCGAGTGAAGGAATAATCCAAGTATAACAGAAAATGCGTCACAATAATGACCGAATCTAACCTAATTAAATATAGGTCGTATAAGTACTAAGCACCTTGATTAACTAATACCATATATAATTCTATATAGCTACATCACCATCTAATTGCGTTTATGAAATCATATTTATAAAGTAAAAACGTTTATAAATATCTCTTATAAAAACGCGTAACTTATTGTGGTTAAGTCTTTTCTACTTTCTTATGTCCACGCTTTCGTATTAAGATGATGTATCAAAATATTACATTTTCATGATTTGAGTCCTCTGGTGAACAGTGAATTTTACTGTTCATAAACTTTTATAAAATTAATCGTCGTAAACTCGTAAATGTCGTATTTTATTCGTTTAACTCCTGTTATGTATTGATTCTTTCGAGGACGTCTTCGTAATTAAAAGTCTAATCAAATTAATGATGTTTTCTAAAAAAATATATATAATATCTGATGTAACAGTAACTTTATAAAATATTTTTAAAAAGTATTTATATTATCGAAAACTTGCGTAATTCATAACCACTTCTTATTGAATCATAACATTATGAATGTGCGTGTGTGGTTTTTTCTTAATGTTTAGGAATCCTAAAATTGTATATCTAAGAACAATAACCATTTGTATATATCAAAAATGAAACTTAAAGATTTTTATAAAAAATTCTCTGCTATATAAACACCACTACGTTATTATCGCGTAACTTTAAATTACTATCTCCTTCGTTATAAATCGTTTTAGAGTTGCTTACCTTTTTCAAGCCTAAGTGAGATATAGAATTTAAAAAATAGAAAACGTGCTTTATAAATCTTTTTCACGAATTTCTTACCTTTTTTGGTAATAATTCGTTTAAAAGTTGTTTTTATAAACTTTTTGTTTATTCACTTTGTTACAAGTACTTTACAACAACTTATATCACATGTATTACACCCTTAGGGTCCTTTGTCCATGATTTGTCCAAATATTGTCTAGGAATCACAAGATCCATATGTCTACATACTTATTTATTCATGAACTTTTATATATACACTTTTTAGGTAACTTGTTTATATAAACCACACTTGTACAATACTTATATTTCCATTATAACATGATATTAACATCCATATAACATATGTAGAAGTATACCAAATCATAAACAAGTGTAAAAATCCATTATTTATGTAGATAAGTTTCCTAGATGGTGATTAACTATATAAACATCATATATGCATAAAATCATGAAAGTAAAGAGATTAAGGTTTTTAGATAACCTTAATATGATATAGGATGATGAATAATATGATCTAAACCTTTGTTTAGCAATTTAACCCAAGCGTCCAATACAAAAGAAAACCCTAATTCCAAGTAAACCCTAATCTTGCATTTTCTTGCTTTACCCCTTTTAAATGCTAACTAAACCTTCAAACCTTTTTAGTATGTCTTGAATATGTAGAACACTAGAATATTGGTTAGGAAAATTGTATGGTTGGTTCTTGTTTGATGATTTTTAGCCGTGGCCTACAGTAGGCAAAAGAGAGAGTTTTGGTTGGTTTTTACTTAAGGAAATATGTGTATGATTTTCTACAAGACTTAAGCCTCTATTTATACTTGAAGAATGAAGTCAAGTATACTAGGAAAATTAAAAGAATCAAGTGGAGGGGGGTGGGGGGGGGGGGGGGTGGGGGGGATGAGGGATGGAGGGGTGGGGAACGACAACAAAAAGGAGGGGTTTAAGGAGTATTAGTCCATTTCACTATTTGTACTAGTCCTAGGATTTATGAGTTGAAGTTGTACATGTACTAGTTGATATTTTTTGTGCTATATGTTTCCTAATGAGGAGGTTATCCCATGAAATTCCAGAAGCAAAGTACCAAGGAAAAAAAGTCTTGATATCTTAAAGATACTACTAGTTCATGAAGTGTAGAAGTTGTAGTTTAAGTGTACAAAGTTTGTAGTATGAAAATCTTGGAATCCTAACTTGATAGATAAGATGGACAACAAAAAATGTAAAACAAGAAAGATTCATAAAAACTTGGAGATTGTAGAACGTGGGTAATCATTGGAACCGTAGAGAATTTTGTGTTCCAGTAATGCCTAACGTATTTTATCGCGAAACTTAAACACTTTACGTAACCAATAAAAATAAATTATACAAAGTTAATAATTATCCTACAAATAATTATCTAACACTTGCTTGACGTAAACATTTAATTGTTTGATGCCCGTTTGCGTTGAACAAAATTTTTTAGCTTACGCGATTTAACTTAACGATTTCAATTTTAACGCAAACGCGTACAATACTAAAAATAAATAGTGAATTTATTGATGACGTACAATGACCCTAAAACATGAGGTGTTATAGTCTTCCCCTGTTAAGTAAGCCTTGTCCTCAAGGCTTAAGACGCGACACTTGACGACGGTGCGGTCTTTGTGAAGAGATGTGGATATTTCTTTCGGAATTGGTCTTTACTTTCGCATGTAAACTCAGGACCTCTCTTAGAGTTCCATCGAACCTTGACAATTGGGACACAGCTTTGCCTCAACCATTTGAATTCATGATCCATGATTTCGACAGGTTCCTCGATAAAATAAAGCTTGTCGTCAATGTGAAGTCCATCCAACGAAACGGCTAATTGGTCAATCCGCATAGCACATCTTCAAGTTGGATACATGAAACATATTGTGAACTCTACTCAGCTCTTGAGGAAGTTCAAGCTTGTAAGAAATGGCTCCAACCTTTTCCAACACTTTGAAAGGTCCAACATATTTGGGGTTTAGCTTCCCTCGTTTGCCAAAACGTACTACTCTTTTCCAAGGTAAAACCTTGAGCATAACTCTATCTCCAACTTGAAATTCCATAGGCTTACACTTTAAATCGGCATAACTCTTTTGTCAATCACGAGCGGCTTGAATTCTCTGCTTGATTTGAATGATTTTCTCGGTCGTCTCTTGAACTATCTCTGGACTAGTGAGTTGAACTTCTCCAACCTCGGCCCAACAAACAGGTGAACGACACTTTCGACCGTAAAGTGCTTCAAACGGTGCAGCCTTGATGCTAGCGTGATAACTATTGTATATTTTTGCATATTGTGTGTTTGTGTGCATTATTACAGTTCGCTATAACTTTCTAAGTCGGATACTCAATACGGCGTATTCAATTTATTGGATACGACGTATAATTTTTTTTCAAACCAATACAACGTATTCGACTCTATCATCAATACAGCGTATTCAGTTCATTGAATACGGCGTATTATGCTATTTGACAGTTTTCTTTCCTTGCGAATTTATTACAGGTTAAAATGGATGACCCCGACATTACTATGGATGAGTATATCAGGCTTGAGGAAGAAAAATCTCGTAGGTGTGGTAAGGTGTATGTCTGGGAAACTGCTACGTATGGTAAGATCTAAGATAATGAAGACGTTCACGACCTCAGATCTGTTGAAACTGAATTTCCAGCTATAGTCTTTAATGACACATCAATATCTGAAGCAACACTCTCGTGTGAGCCTACAGTAAGTTCTCTTAACAACGATGAAATTGACTTTAGAATATCGTTTGACGAATCCGACGATGAAGATTACACGGTAATTTTTGACAAAAATTTATTTTCTTTCAAAATAATTTATGTCAACAATTTAAAAACGGATTCGGAAAATGATAATGATAAAGCCAATATGCCTTTGCTTCCATCACCCAAGCCTACAGTCAGTTATTTTGATGATTTAGACTTCTTTAAAGATTTTGAGAATGAATTTCCAGCCATTGTTTACAATGATGCTCAAACGTCCAAATCAGATTTATTAACTGAACCGATTTTAAACCACAACATATCGATGAATTTAATTTGAAAGATGAAACATCATTGTCTGAATGTGATGAAGAGGAACAAAACGTTTTAAACTTTAATGATTCACATCTTTTACTAATTTATCCCAATGATTCAAATCGATAAGGACAATGAGAAAGATAAAGTCGATGTTGAACACTCTTCCGGAAGATTAATCTGTCAATCGTATCCTGATGTAATAAATACCGATGTTTTGCTGCCTATGTAGCATGGGTCACATAAGCTTTGGAACAAGTCATGAAGACATCAAATAAATTTTCAAAACTGGATTTTTATCTGGGAATCAATATTAATATCCAACTTGTAATTATTTAACAAAGGGATTGCCATTCATTTTCCTAATCAAGAATTTATGTGTGCCATTTGGCATGCGTTCGACCCTAAATGTTGTTATAAGATCGAGTAAATTGGGGCAAGTCCTAACTAAAGACGTTTTCTATAAACAGAAATGCTTGCCGGGAGACAACCCGGAATGTATTTTCAATTTTTATCGAGTTTGTCTTCCCAGACTGTATATACGGCGTATACAAACCGCATGGATATGGCGTATCCAAACCGCATGGATACGGCGTATCGACTATCTGGACGTTATCCAGCTGTAACTTTCTGCGCATCTATAAGAACGTATTCATTAAATAATACAACGTATACAGTGATCAATACGGCGTATCATGGGTATTGATAATCGCGTATCAAATTCTTGTACATTTTTAGTATCATTTCAAGTCTAACCAAACGAGTACATGAAGATAGAATTGTATTTGTTTTCTAAGAATGTACACAGGACCTCGTGAAAAGAAAAATCGATTGATGTTGGTGGAGAATTTACAAAATCTAGATATCCTGAAGTGTTGGAGTCTTGAAACTTCAAGGCGGCTATTCAACATAATCTTGCTCATAAACGTAACTTGGAGAATCTACCGAGCAAATATCAGGAGTTTCTTATTTTAATTCTTTTTAAATCCCCGTATCTAATATTTTATATATACAATGAGGACGTTGTATAATTCAAGTGGGGGGATGGAATTATAATGTTTACTTGTCTTATTTTTCACATTAAAAATGCTTAAATTATGCTCATATTTTTTTTTCAAGCATACTTTTGTGAAATTACTTGATACATAACCCGCACACAATAACCCTTGTTAGATCTTGTGAGGATTTAACCTTTTCGTTTCCAAATGTTTACCCAAATTCCACAAAATATGAGTGTGCCGGTGATGTTGTAGACTTTAGAACTTGGATTGGTATATCACTCGAGACCAAAGTGATGAGTACTATAGATTTAGATGGAGTAACTTGTTTAAATTGGTAAATTTTAGGATTACACCAAAATCGCCTTTACATGTTGCTTATTAACTAACTAAATCGGTTAGTTAACCTCCCCGTTTAAACACCTTTTCACTCTTATCTTTAGAGTGCGATCCATGAGAACTATCCGTAGAGCCAATCCTTTTAGGAATACCCAACTATTTGTTTCGTTACACCCCTTACACCTTTACCCTACCCTGTAGATTAAGTTTAATTACAGTTGCTAGTTGCTTAAAGTGTAAAATTGTAGTTCCCGATCTTGTTTCATTTTACTGTCCTTTGGTGGCGGTTAGGAAATTTTCACATTACACATAAAAATATATAGTAAGGTCAAAACTATTGTGATTACTACTTCAAAATTATTGGTGAATCCGAAGAACGAAGGAACTATCGAAGAAATTATCCGGAATTATTATGATGGTGAAACTACACCGAGATTTGAAGAATAGTTAGCAAAAAAATTGAAAAAATGAGAAAAAAATAAAAAAAGAGAGAGAAAGAAAGTTTGAAGATAATCGTTTCGCAAAGAGCATTACCAAAGGAATTACACGAATGATCGATTATTCGTTGATACACCACAAAAAAATCAACGATGTAGAGTACTGTACAAAGTGGTAGATATCACCACTAGCCTTTTAGAGTATGTAAAGTTTTGGGATGATTGGTAAGTTGATCATTACGGAAACGCTAACTTAGGTTGTTGTTTTTTATCTATGATCAAGACGTTGCAAATAGTTGTGTCTTTATCATGCTAACGGTCGAGAAAAAGTGTCTAGCAACTTGTATCTTAAATCTTAATCTATTTGTTCTTAGATTTTTATTTATCAAAAATTAACTTCCCTCCCACCTAAAAATACCGCTGGTTTTACGCGAATGAGGACTTGTTCGAGCGTGCATGTCTATTCCGTCGTTACGGCCATGTATGCATGTCTTAGCTGCCTCGTTGGTTTACGACTTTTGGTGAAAGTTAGAAGGTTCCTACCCTATATCATTCTTCATCCTAACCGTTGGTTAAATTCGAATAAGGATGTGATCGAACACACATGTCTATTTCGTCGTTACGGCCATGTATGTGTGCTTCAGCTGCCTTGTTGGAGTGGTACTTCTGGTGAAAGATTGTAGATTGATCAACCGTATGCCTTTCCATACAAAAAACCCATATTTACCTTTATAAACTTGTTACTCCTTGGCTTTAGTGGTGGAGATGTGTATCCTTGCCAAGCTTATGATAGAATACTCGTCATGACCGAGCAATTGAGCGAATTAGTTACATGTTACCACATAGATTAGTTGAGTGATTTGAGTATTTTCATCTTCCTATTTCGTGAGGTGTTTGGTTGTGTACTTGTAATAGATCAAATAAGTGCTTTAACAGAAAATATCCTTAGGGATACATTTTTACAAACTTCTAAAGGCTACTTGAGGACAAGTAGGATTCAAGTGGGGGGATATTTGATGACATCAAATAACGTCTATTTTATAGCATCATTTATCCCATGTTATTAACCTATTTTGTATAGTTATTGCAAAGAATTGTTACTTAATCATTTATATTTGAGAATTGCAGTAATTATGGAGTAATTGGTGAAAGATAACAAAAGGCGCGCATTTTGGAGCTTAAATTAAGATATTTTGAAGATTACTATTCTGAAGACCAATACGCCGTATCCATCAAGGAAGATACGGCGTATCCGTGCCTGCACTCACCAAAGACCATAGAGAAATAAGCCCAATACGCCGTATCTAGAGAGACTCAATACGCCGTATTCAAGATATAGTATTTGAATATTCTGGAAGTTATCAAGCGTGGTCCCTACTCCAAGAAATCCCCAATACGCCTTATCCAACACTTGGATATGCCGTATCCAACCGACTTCCAGACCTTATAAATAGAAAACTCAAAAATGAGTTTTCAGTGTGCTAAATCATATTCTCGATACCTAAACCATAAAAGTCGATTTTCAGAGGAGAAAAAGAGCAGAAGAGGTCGAGCAACGTTATCAATTCCATAGGAGACAACGGTAATCCATATACTTTAGTACCATGCAGTGTTGGTATCATTCGTTAACTCGGTTAGTTTACCTTGGCTAAATAATTACTCTTGTATTTATTATGACATTTAAAGGCTAATATATTCGAGTATTAGCCATTATTATAAAGATTTGAATGTTTGTATTCGTTTATCTTGATTTCTTGATTTATCGTTGTATGCTTATTATTTTATCAATTTTAACCTGTACGTGCTTTGTATCACAATCATTTAACTGGATCTAGTGAAGTGGACCAAGTAGATCTAGAGTCCGAGATAGCTCTCCATATAGTAATTCATACATCTAGAATTATAGTTACACAAATATTGTCCTTCTAAGTCTGTGTCTAGGATACGCTTCAGGCTTAACTAGTTAATTGGATATTGCGAATGGTTTATTGATCGTGTTGACTAGTAGGTGACCTAGATAATTCAACAAGTAGCGTTCTGATTCCATTGGATAGTTGGATAAGTGGACTACTAGTGTATAATTTGCCATTAAGCGGTAAGTGGGTAAAGTCTCTATGAGCTAGGGTTTAACAAGATCACCATTGCTTTAATCCCTAAGAAATTAGAGATCAACCAATAAAGATGCTTATGCGGATACTTTAATTGTACAGAATTAATGTGTCTAGGTCTTAGAATGATGTAACGCCTAAGTGTTAAGAATGATTTGCCTCCTCGAGAGAAGAAATTATTGCACTTAATAAACAAACCAACTTTCTAATGAAATTAATAATGGTTAATATTGTTTTCTTATATAAGGTTTGACCACTCTTTTATCTTTTGTTAATTATCTTGTGTGGGTAAAAGTGCCTTGAATTGATTGTAGTCACCAACCAAACCGTGCCAGTCTCTCAGGCTGAAAACCCCCTTTTCCCGTTAGAATTAGGATTTAGACTAACATAGGTTTAACATAGGTTTAGAATAGAATATAATTAACATAGATTAGATAACCAAGATATTAATTAAATTGATAGATTTAACCTCGCTTCAAGTGTTCAACACCCTACTTACCACGAAACTACTACCGATCGGGTACACTACCCGTTAAAGTGTTGTTTTTGGTTTAGTCGGCAAAATATAAATTTAAAACTTGAATCAATAAAATATACACCACACAATGACACATAATATTGTTGATGAGTTGAACGAACCGCAAGTAATATTCATAAAGTGTTTTAACCTTGATGAAACTAACCTAATCAACTCATTATATACCTAGATTACACAAATAAACTTGACTTTATAGCATCATTTATCCTATGTAATAACCCATTTAGTTTAATTGCAAAGAATTGTTACTTAATCGTTTGTATTTGAGAATTGCAGTAATTATAGAGTACTTGGTGAAGATTAGCAAAAAGGCACGCATTCTGGAGCTTAAACAAAGAAATATGAAGATTAGTGTTCTGATATCCAATACGCCATACCCATCAAGGAAGATACGATGTATATGTGCCTGCACTTTACAAATGACTACGAAGGAACAAGATCTAATACGCCGTATCTAGAGAAGACCAATACGCCATATTCAAGTTATGGAAATAAAATGTTCTGGAAGATATCGAACGTGGTCCTACTCTAAGAAACGCCCAATATGCCGTATCAAAGCCTTTTGATATGCCGTATTGACCCAATTCCAGACCTTATAAATAGAAAACCTAAAAACGGGTTTTTAGTGTGCTAAATCATATTTTTGATACCTAAACCATAAAAGTCAATTTTCAAAAGAGAAGAAGAGCAGAAGAGGTCTTGCAACGTAATTAATTCCATAGGGAATAACTTGTAATCTCCTATACTCTTATAATCGTTCAGTTTTTGGTATCATTCGTTAACTCGGTTTAGTTTTCCTTGGCTAAATTATTACTTTTGTATTGGATATCGATTTTTGAAAGCTAAACCTTCTGGGTATTAGCCATTATTATGAAGATCTAAATGTTTGCTTTTTTATCTTGATTGCTTAATTTATCGTTGATTGCTTGTTTATGTTTATCAGTTTATACTTGTTTACGTGCTTTTGCATGCGACCTATCATTCAACTGGATCTAGTTGCTACGGACCAATATTTTAGATCAGGATGGCTCTCCATATAATGATTTATACATCTAGACCAATAGGATCACAAATAATAACCTATCTTTGCCCTTAGATTGTGAGCTTAGTTGGACCGACAGGTGACCCTAGGGATCAACGAGTACGTTCTTAATTAATTGGTAAAGACTTGGTTAGTGGACTCATAGTGTATGAATTGCCTTTAAGCAGTAAGTGTGTAAAGTCTCTATGAGCTAGGGATTAACCAGATCACCATTGCTTTAATCCCTAAGATAGATTATAATCAGCAAATAAGGATGCTTTATGCGAATACGTTTAATTGTGACAGAATTCTTCGTATCTAGGTCTTAGGAAGAAGTACCGCCTAAATCTTAAGAATGATATGCCGCCTCGAGATAAGTAATCATTGCACTAAATAAACAAGCCAACGTTCTGATTGGATTAATAATGGTGAATATTGTTTTCTTATATTTTGCTAGACCGCTCTTTTATCTTTTGTTAATTTGCTTGCGTCTGTTTTAGTGTCTTAAGTTGATTTTAGTCACCACAAAACCCGTGCCAGTCTCTCAAGCTGAAAACCCCTTTATCCATTAGATTTAGGATTAATATAGGTTTAGCATAGGTTTAACATAGAATAAAATTAACTTAGTTTAGATAACCAAAATATTAATAAATTATAAGATTGTTTCTCGCTCTTAGTGATCGACACCTTACTTACCATGAAACTCCCATCTGACCGGGTACACTGCCTGTTAAAGTGTTGTTTTTTGGTAAAGTCGGCAAAATATGAATTTAAAACTTAAATCATAAACATAAATTACAACCACATAATGACACATCACGAAGCATCGCAGTAGACAACAAAGTTCTTACTTCCTTCTGGTAAGGCAAAAATCGGCACACTACACAACTTTTGCTTCAACAGTTGAAATGCGGCTTCTGCTTTCTGATAAGTGTAAAATACACATATCCGTTTATAGCTAAAATAACCCAAATAATCCCAAAAACAACCAAAAATGGCAAAAATATGCTTTGTATTTGTGTTTATGTAGGCATGTAACGGATAAAGTCAATAATCACAAGAAAACAGACCAAATCGGGTAATCACGACACGAGAATCAGAAAAGAGTACAAAAGCCGAAGCCAAAAAATATCAACCCAAATCTTAGCCTTTTCCTGTTATGATACCACAAGGACCAATCATCCAGATTTCTAAAAGATATTTAAACTTATAAGAGAGAGCCAAAAGACCATGACCATTTTGTTACAAGAGCCAAAGTTCAAACGAGTTTTACCCATTTCAGTTATCAAATAGGCGGTTAAAATCCCATTCACTGTTTCATCGTCTTCCATTTCCACCCACCACATACATCAAGTGCCAAAGAAATCGAAGGTTAAAAAGGACAAATCATAGGATTAAGTACACCTTGGCAGTGAAGGAACGTCACATCCCCTCACAGAATAGTCCAATCCCAATGTAAGAATGCCACGATATAAAGAAAAACACAAGTAATAAGAAAATTTCTCTTGTATCCCTCTCAAAAGTTACACAAACGTCACACAAAGAAATGCCAGCAGGCAATCCTCATGTTTCCACAAATTGATCCAACGTCCCACCACAAGATCAAAGATTTGAAGAAATGAATGGCAAGATTGTAAGTTTGGGTGAGCAAGGCAAGAGGTTCCTAGTAAGCTTCAGCTTAACACTATAAATAGAGCTCTATTCTCACACACCATAAGAGAGCTCCCTTACTTTTATCTAGTTAATGTAATGTTTTAGTGAAAGCTTAAATTCGTTTTTTCCTTAAATGTAATTTTCCTTTTTCAAGTAATGTAATTCAGTTTTCAATAATGAAATTCAGTGGTTTAATAATCTAATTCTCTATTTTCTAGATCTCATTTTAAGTCATATTAACTCCAATAAGCTAAGTAAGCTATATAAATGCTCTTTCATCTAAACATGAAATAGAGCTGTTTGAATTCAGAATTAATCTTACTTAAACCTTAAATCAGTTAAATCTATTATGGATCTAATTGGATTAGAGCTTTTTGGAAGGGGATCTTAACTTGGAAGAGATCCCAAGGACTTATACTCTAACTTATTCGTAAGCTAGAGAGCTTGTAGCTGCCTTTATTGGTTCCTTTTGTTTAGCTAAAGGATCAAGTAAGTTTCTCTTTTCATTCTTCTTTAATTTTAGTTTTAAATTGCTTAGTTATAGTTTAAATGCTTAATATTGTTTATTGCTTATTCTCTTTGCTTATTAGTGTTTAAGTATCTCTTCTAGTGCCTATTAGTTGTTTGTCTTTAACTGTTTTTGCTTAAATAGTTATAGATCATTAGTTGCTAATTTCTGCCATAAAAACTCATAAAATCTAAAAATATTAGTTTAAATAGTTTAGATCTTTGATTAAGGCTTATTTAGTAGTTAAGTTTTGATTGTTAAGTTTGTTTTAAGCTAATTTTTATCTGGTATTTAGTACTTGTTCATTAGATTTCTCTTAAAAAGCTTTTCTCAACTCTGTCAAAATGGTAAAGGGGTGTTTGGTTTAGTGCATTCTCAAAATTGCACTAGCAGTACTAACCTAAGTTAGTACTGCTGACTTTTTACACTACCAGTACTAACCATAAGTTAGTACTGTTAGTATAAATTTTAGCTTTTCAAATTTAGTAGGATTAAGTTTAGTTCTAGTTGTAGCTTATTAAGAATTTAGTTGTCATTTTCTAGCTTATTTCATTGCTTAATTTGTTTTTAAGAGTCAAATTACATTAGCAGTACTTTCACTTGAAAGTACTGCTGAACTTTTATACTAGCAGTACTAACCTCAGTTAGTACTGCTGTGTTCTAGGCTTAATTTAGATAAGTAATTTTAAGATTTAGCTTATTAAATTCAGTTAGTATTTAATTTTGAAAAAAAATCTTAATACGGTTTAAGTCTTAATTTGCAATTTCTAGCTTATTTACTTAGTTTAATTTAGCTGTCAAAAGTTATAAAAACCTGAAAATTCCAAAAACAGTAGGAACTTAAGTAGAGTCTAAATTTGTTAAATTAGCTTTTAAGTCTAGATTTTATAGCTCATTTAGATGGATAATAAGTAGATTAATAAGTTCTTTAAATTTTAAAGTCTAGTTTAGCTTATTAAGGTTTTTAGCTCATTTGGAAATTGTGTTACTTTGCTTATTTCCTGAGTTTGCTTATTTCATGATCGATTTCAGTAGCATTAAAATAGTTTAAGCTTTAATTTCTTTTCATTTATAGATTAATCACATCATAAGCTCTTTGGAACTTCTTTCCTTTTTAATTTTGAACTAGTTTTGAGTTTTTTATAGCTTATTTTCTAAAACCAAGGGTTAAGCCCTCCTTTCTGTAACAGCTTAAAAGATAAGCTCTTATTGAGCTTATTTGTGAATTTCAGCCCAAGTAGCCTTTATTAATTTTGTTCCCCCTGGCTTCCTTTACAACTTTGCTTCTTTGAGTTTTTCATTTTAAGCTCTTTAAAATTTCGAATGCTTATTGGACTTAATTTGTTATCGGGATAGATTCTCAGGGTAGAAAGTGTAACTTTTCAATCTTAGTTGTTTTTCAGTTAGTCCCTCCGTTAATTTGTTAGATTCCCCGTTAGTCCTTTTCCTTTTTGCATCATTAGTCCATTAGTTAAGTTTTTAATAAGTTTATTAAGTTTTAATTAATAATTAGGGTTAAGTTTTAATTAGTTTAATTAAACTTTTATAAAAAGATAAAAATTAGGGCTTTTATTTTTAATAAATTTCTTTACTTTTTCTTCATTTAGTGAAAATTTAGTTTACATTTTTTTTAGGATTTAAAATTTGTTTATTCACTTAATTGTCATTATTTGTTGCTTCTTAATTTCATAGTAATAGCTTCTCCAAAATATCTTTGTTCCATTCAAATCAGGATCCGAACTTAAAACGTGGTTTCAATTTCACTAGTCATTGGGGAAACGACCCGGGTGATCATACTTGCCCGGTTAAACATACGTATATTATATATTTTATATATTATTTTTGTAAGTTTTAAACTTTTTACCTTAGTTAAAGGTGAATAGTTGGAATTTACCTAAGTAGTATTTTTATTATATATTTTATAGGTACGTAAAACTTCAGTGCTCGAATATTATTTAGTTTCCTTTATTTTTACCATCTTTCTTATATAATATTGGAAAGTATTATATAATTAAATCATTTTATTTTAAATGTCATCTTTTTAGATGTAACACAAGTCGTGTATTATATACGCTTCGAGTTATCCTTTTGGTTGTGTACCTTGTTATATAATTCACAGTATGAGTTATATACTCGGTCATTTTTCATTAGGTAATATATACGGAATATATTACACACCTTGCGTTTACTTTTTGACTTATTTATTTAACCAACCACCAAACTATTATAACTTTAAATCTAAATCTTTTATCAACGTGCCGCGTTGATGTACTCATTCATCGGAAAACCCAAATACATTATCCTAGGCTAGTAGGATACAACCGTTAAGATAAACCGCAACTTCTTGGTCGAGCCGTTCCAGTTTCCGTTTTGTCTGGCGCGTAATATGCATATTCCCGCCAATCGTTCTACAACATCGATGTGAGTTTATAGCCCCTCTTTTACTTGTTTTACCTTACTTTACAAATCTCAGGGGAGAATACATGCTCATTACAACTTGTTTACATACTTGTTTACATACTCATACTTATACTCATTTTACAAACTCGGTATTTGATTAATATCATACTCTTTCTACTTATGGATTTAAGTATTTAAAGCTGTTTATGAATAGAATGGTTATTTCTTCATTGGACACAAGTGTTTTTGGTTATCATCTCATGTTTACGTGTTTCCTAAGTAGCGATTAGACTACTCTCATGCCCGAAACTATCATGAACTGTTAATTACGGATTGTAAATGTGAGTGTTATAAATAGATCTATTGGGGGGGGAGACTAATTAATCCCTCTCGGGTGAATAGGCGCTCACTGTGCGGTTTACCGGACAACGAGTATATCTATGTCAATTTCATTTGGTTGTCGTGGTTCAGACACCTGTAGGCAGAAATACATTTGACATATTATTATGTACATAAATTAGCTTCAGTGTCAGAGCTTAGCGGCAACATCTATATACATTTAATGGGATACTGTATCTGTTATAGTAATCATTACATTTGAAAAACCCTGGGGTCACCCTAATTTGTTGAACATTACTGATTACTAAACATTTTTCATTATACCGCGGTGAAGCAGTAGACACTATACTCTTTTGATTTCAATATTTACATTTACAAAATCTATGAACTCACCAACTTTATGTTGACATTTTAAGCATGTTTTTCTCAGGTGAATTAGATGCTTGGATTATTTGATGTGCATTGGAGTCTAAATTGACAAGATTTATTCATGGATTTCTACTTACATACAAATGATCAAATCTCGTTGTATTGCTTTCAAGTTTTTGATTGTGATGCAATTATGGGACAAACGTTACATCAATTTCAAGAAAATCAACGAGATTATTTTTCAAACGACACATTTAGAGGTTGTTCTCTTGTATCTTGTGCTGTTGTATTATGAGGTAACGTCGTCGGACATATTTTCGCTGCGACTCATATTTGGGGGTGTTACAGAATGTTCCAACCACCAAAATCTTTTACACCGTACTTCTTGAAAGCTTCACATACGACCATTAGGACCACCACGACTTAAAGGAAATTTCTGTTTACTGAGTTAATAAGGTCAAAATCTGATGTATTCACGTCTAATTTCATCTTGGTGATCACTTGGAAAACTTGATATTGAAGGTCGCGCGCCTGAATCTCGGATCAAGGAATCTAAGTTTACTGTTGTTGAATTATGAATATCTTTTTCATGTTCAACTCTAGGAGACTCGTTCAAAGGATTATCATTAACATCTTGTTGGTTACTTGGATGTGTGTCATAAACATCTTCTTTTTGGATTATTATCATCAGGTGGTGATTTGCGGCCTTGAACAACATCCACTTGGCTTGAAAAAATAATCAATGGTTCTTTTTGTTCCTTTCTTACTCATCATTCAACCTAAAAAAGAAACATCACCTGATTAGTGATCACCAATTCAACAATTGCAATTTTACAAGTATAAAACTAAAAACATACACACTTAATATTCAACTACATACACTTTACTACTTTGTTAATTTAGTGACTAAGGTCTAAAGATTCAAGGGTTTAGATTTTTAAAATAGCAATAAAAATAGGGGTGAGCAAAATCTATGCTATATAAACAAATCCTTAATTCCTAAAAACAAAATTGGCGATTTTGAGCATTTATATATCAAGATACAAATAAAAACATAGATAAATAGATTACATTAAAAAAACATGTAAAATTAATGATAAGGATTAGGGATAGTTGCAAACCTTGTGTAGTTGTGCTTGGAAGTGTGGAACTGGAAGTCGAAAGAATCGGTCTTGATATTTTTTTGTCGCTTATAAACTTTTTTTAGAGGGGGGGGGGGTCAAGTACTATATTTATAAAGCATTTGGGCTTAATGGATGGGGCCAAGCATCCTCCAGCCCCCCAATCCGTCATTGATCTCAGTATGACTATTATCAACCAACTTTAATACAATGAACCAAGGTTGTCAAAATCGCGATCCTGTACACACAAAAAATGATCAGGATCGTAACAAGATCGCAATTCAAGTAGGATCGTACGATCGTAGATAGGATCGTACGATCGGATCGGATAGTAGGATCGTAGAATGACATTATTTTCAACTTTTGGTAATTTAGGCTAAGGTTTATATATTTTCATTAAGACAGTTTCATATTTCTTTTCTATATAGAATCGTTTAACGATTGAAACGTTGAAGTAGGTGCACGTATGTAGTATCTTTTTTGTATCAAAATCATTCATTTATCGATTGAAACATGAAGTAGGTGCACGTATGTAGTATCTTTTTTGTATCAAAATCATTCATTTATCGATTGAAACATGAATGAACTTTGTGCAAGTATGTATTACAATATATCTAACGTTCTACTACCACGGTACTTGAACATATAGCTTTTTCTTTTATCATCCATTTAGATTCGTTTATCATATAAGAGGGAATTTGAGAATTTCTTAGATACCCAATAAAACTTGAAAAATTAAATATTTCTCCAAAATACAAGTTATCAATGTATGATGCACAACGCTATTAAAGAATGTTTTGATAAAATATGTAAATATTGAAGTGTTTTTGAGGTATATGTAAATGCCCATCATATAAAATATTATATAAAAACATATAGAAATATAAAAAATAACCTTATATATAAATATATATGTTTTCATAGGATCTTACGATTATGATCTTACAAAGCAAAAAATGATCCTAGGTAAGATCCCGATCCTGACAACCTTGCAATGAACGATGTAATTACGAACAAAATTAATAATTATGAAATATCAACCAAGTATGTGTAGTTTATTCATGTCACTCATATTTTTTTTGACATAATGGACACCACTGAAACCTTGAGTGATTTTTATAATCAAAGTAAAGTTAGAGTGATTAAATATTGAAACAATTCTCAAACTTGACTACCATTTTATTGAGGTATAAACGAAGTTCAAGCCTGCCCGAGCTCGAGGTCCACTCGTTTAAGTTTAATAAATTTGGGTTCGAGCCCGGCTCGGTTCGAGCCTTGTTATTTAAGTTCGAGCTTGGCTCATAACTCTGGCTCGACTCATAGTATATCTCTTTTGAGCAAGTTAATATGTTTGTTATTGACCTTGTTAACAAGGTCGCCTAAAATACAAACGCATAACGAATTGTATACGTTTGATATTCAAAAATAAAAATATCTTAGTCTACTTAAGGCTCGTTTAGGCTTGCAAGCCCAATCGAGCTTTGTGTATAAAGCTCAGGCTCGAGCTTGAATAAAAAATGAGCGAAAACTCAGGCTTGAATGTGTTTAATCTCGGCTTGTTTGATTTTATACCGATCTGTTCCTGAGCATTTCATGAGCATCTCAGTTCGTTTTCACCTCTACTATTTGATGATTTTTACCCTTTTTTATATCAATTTAAGTTTTACCCATAGTTTTTTTGTTAAAAAGCCCTTAATAATAAAACTAGAAACTAGGATTGTAGTGGTAATTAAGAGTGGGGAGACGGTGGGAAGGTTGGGGAGTTTACGATGCGGTTTAGTTAAGTTAGTTGTACTATGCAGGTAACTAGACATGGAGACGCCCAAATAAGCGGTTATCCAAAATTATAAATGTACGTTATACATGGTTCGGTTAGAATAATCATGGGTTGTTAATGTAATAACCGAAAACCAAAAACTGCATCGTGATAAATGGCCTTTCTCGGCTTTAGGTGTCTTCGGTTTTAGATTTTTGGTTTTGGGTGAAGCAAATCGAATGCTTTAGTTGCCGGTTGCTTCGGTTATGGTAAGCCAGTCTCGTTTTGGGCTGAACTCATTTCTATTTAGCTTATTAATCTGCATTGTCACTGATTTAACCAATATTACAATACTCATAACACATGTTAAGATTTCATGTTTAAACATGATTTTTCTTACAAAAGTTAAGGATTATTCGTTTTGCATTTGTGTACATGAAATTAGAGACTTTTCCGGCTAATAGGAATTTCAATCACAACTGAATACCTCCAACTGGTTGTCTGGTTGATATATAAAGAAAAACCTAATAACTAGGATCGACTATCATTTGAACAAAAACTCAATATTTATAAATGGGTTTTTTTAACTTGCGTCATAGTGGCAAAAGTTTTAAGCATTAATTCAACACATTTGTTTTCTTAAATAACTTTATTTCTATGTAAAACAACAACATATTTGGTAATATTACAAATAAATTGATCAAGGCTGTAACATTCAAACATTGCTGATCGATATTGATAATTTTTTTTTAAAAACTATTGATAAATATAGTTATTCATATATATAAGAGTAAACTGCAAAAATGGTCCATGTGGTTTGCTCAGATTGCACGTATGGTCTTTACTTTTGCGAAATTGCAGGCGACCTCCCTATGGGGAAACTTTTGTTCCACTTTGGTCCCTGACAGAAACCATTTCTGCAACACTTTTGTTCAACTTTTGTTCCACTTTAGTCCCTGTCAAGGACCAAAGTGGAACAAAAGTTTTCCCACAGGGAGGCCGCCTGCAATTTCGAAAAAGTAGAGACCATACGTGCAATTTACTCTATATATAATGCTTGCGTTATCTATTACTTAAGAGTAAATATCATTCGCAAGCAAAACTAGTTTATGTGATTTAATAGTAAATACCATATTTTTCACTTTTGACCACACGTCTTTTATAGACGAAAATTTTGTATTTTGTAAAAAATAAAACAAAGAGTTGATAACAAATTATGTGGATTTGTAACGGATTTTTTTTTGTTTTGAACGGCAACTTTTATTAGAAAGCTAGCAAGGAGCTAGAACAATTACAAAGCAATCAAATAAGGATGTTGAAGCCAACAATCCCAAGTAAACTTTAGATTACATCTAGAATTACTCCAAATGAAAGAACGAGAAACAACATCATCGAACAAAGTCTCTTTGCGCGGTTTCTTGGAAGCAAAAAGAAGCTGGTTACGGAAATTCCACAAGCACCACCAAGACACATAAAAAACGCCTTCTAGGATCCCTTTAAGCTTGGAGCCCAATCGAATAGAATTAAACCACTCCAACCAGCCCGAATAAGAATCAACAGGGCTCCAAGAAACGTTCCACCATCGACATATAAGCCGAGAAATAGCTTAAGCCACGTCACAGGAAAAGAAAAGATGGGATGTATCTTCCTGCAAGACATTACATATCGAACATAAAGAAGATTGCACCTGAATACCACGTTTTGAAATTACTTTTGAACTTTTGTTCACTCTAAGAACTTTCTGATTATGTCAATGCACTACACTTTTGTAATCAAAAGAGAAAAAACTTTATACCACAAAAACTCTTCTTATTCGAAACTAAAAAGTCAATTTGCAACACTAGTTTACCTAATAATCCTTAAACTATTTAAAAAAACTACATTTAGGAGCATAAAAGGTCAATGTATGACAACACAAACACTTTATAGTTGATACACACAACATGGAGACACTAATCTCTAATTTTCATAGAAATGGGTAAAAAACCGACCACTACCACGACCTCGACATTGAAACTACGAACTGGCTATAACTACATAAACAAATAGAGTAGTGACACAATGAATTGTAAGGATGTTTTACGGAGAAAACATTTTTTATTGCAAGACCACAACACATCGAAATTAGACCATTCACCCTTGTCGAGGCGATCAAAAACTAGATGCGAACCACGCCACCTATAGAACCATTATGCATATATATAACCATCGAAACAACTCGAGCAACCACGATAATAACAATCACCAAACCAACCACTGATACCCTTTTAAAGCGAAAGGCACTAATCAATGTAACCACAAGTTCCACATTCACAATGAACCCTCCCAAGAAGCGAGCGAATTTTCTGTTTTTTACCTGAAGTACAATTTCTGGTAGTAATTTGTTGTCATGCACCAACCATGAAACAAAAACTTGTAGGGTAAAAAACAAAAACAAAAACAAAAACTACTGGTTGTGGTAAGAAGGATGTGTAACCTAAGTGCATATCCACTCAACAAACACAGCAATGCAAATATTTCTGCAATTGCATCCTGAGAACCACCAACAAAAGAGGAGGTGCATGACATACAACGTTAAACGACTCAAAGTTTTACAAGTCACAGCCTAATGACTAAACCTACTACAGCGAAACAAGCTACAAGTCATTCCAGATGCCAATTTTGAGTTTAAACATTTCTATCATCTCAATCTCTTCTTTCTATGTGCTTACTCTTCATTTTAGCCATTTCCTCTTCATGCAATTACATCAGCCTCTAACTTTCTTCCTATATACTTCCATTTCGACTTGCCCCTTCCTATATGAGCAATAAAGATTAACAAATTTAGAGGGTGATAGTATGAAAGGTGGAAACATATTTAATAGACATTTACATACTGAAATTAATATTTTTATGTCAATTATAAAGATTAACAAATCCACGAAGTGCCTTGGAATGTACACAGTTCATATTTGTGATGTACGTTTATTGGCAATTTCCGATCATATTTTCCCGTGTCATCTATCTAATTTCATTAGCTTTCAGTTTCCATATATGATGTATATCATTGCTGTCAAACCAAACATACCTTAGAGAAGGTATATTAAACACAGAACTTGTAACAACTTGCTTGCTAAAGGGACAACGTTTCAGTTTTAGCTTTCTTAGTTTTGAGAACCCTTCTGATAACTTCACAAGTCCTGCATTAGAATTTCCTACAAGAGTAAGAGACAAAGACCTCAAATCAGCACCATACTTCCCGATATATTCCAAGCCCACATCCATCAATCCTTCTGTTGGGGTCCTACGGATCTTGGATCAATCACGGATGAACATCATATTGGAAGGAGTATGCACAGGAATTGTGCAGTGACTCTGTTTAAACAGAGGGTAGGAGTTTATGATAAACACACTTTAATTTTATTATCCACACAAATACATGTTTACATTCGGTACCTATTTATAGGTTTTACAAGGTTCAATCGAACCATCATGTCTGTTCACTAAAAGTCATAACCGAAATTAACTAACTGTAACTACCGTAACTAACTAACTTAACCGCTATTCGGTTGTAAACTATCTAATTTACATGTTCAGCCCTTTGGCTTTCAAGACTTATGATTTCTTGATTAATTTGATTCCAACATTCACTCCCCTAATCAAGACATCATAATCTTTACTCTGTTTCTTGTCCATCTTTGATTGCAGCCTCGCTCCTTCTTCTTTGTCATTCTCATTTTAAATTCTGATCGCCTTGTTACTTGTCCGGTCTTTCATGGTCAGTTGCCTTTCATCGTTCCATGGATGATTTTATTGATCATCGTCCTTGTACATATCTTTTTCAGCGCATCCTCTACTTCAACACTTATCCTTGCAAAAGCCTGTGGTCTTTCTATTCCTGCAGTTCCACTGCTATTCTCCGCCACTTCTCCTGGCCTTTCCTGCCTTGATCTTTGTGTTCCCTCATAGTAACTTTTCACCATTCCTATGTACTCCTTTTCTTGCCGTGTCTTCTTCCCGCCATATGCGTAAGACATCTTTCTTTGGAACGTATCATCTTGCTAATAACATGATCTTCTTTCTTTTCTTCATTCTTCTTGCGTTTCTGCCGGAAAACGGTATCATCTCCATGATCCTTCTTCATGCTCTGTTTTTCGGGTTTTCTTGTTCTTCATAGGCGATAACTTGGACTGCAATTGATCGATCCATGTTAACCATCATGCTCTGATAACATGTTTGGGTCCTACGGATCTTGGATCAATCACGGATGAACATCATATTGGAAGGAGTATGCACAAGAATTGTGCAGTGACTCGGTTTAAACAGGAGTATGCTCATAAGTTGTTTTTGAAGCCGGCGTTTATGTAGTATAGATTTTCAAAGACAACATAAATGAGCTGATAGGCTGTTTGAATAAGCGAATTCAAGCAGTACTCTTAAAGCACTTGTGCTTATAAGAAGAAGCAGATAATCAGCCTAAGGGTAAACTTGTATTTCTGAAACCATGAATAACAATCAGTTTGAGGTAAGGGATCTCAAGGTACTTACTGAAAACAGCTGAATTCACCCTCAACTCATCAGCATACAAGCACAAAATCCGAAAGAAACAAATAAGTTATTGTAGTAAGCATTCCCGATCTGTCATACTTGATATGTCATACTTGATGTTAAGACTATTACAATCTAGAGTGTTATCCAATTACCATAACTTTTCCCCGC